>JAAPAO010000449.1:12282-29734 GCA_013115145.1 Perkinsus chesapeaki
TTTATAGGGTTAGTAGTATGGGATAGGGTTAGTAGTATGGGATAGGGTTAGTAGTATGGGATAGGGTTAGTAGTATGAATTTAGGTAATACCGTACTTTATACCAACTTTACCAGATTTGCAATTTGCTACATATCTAGCAAGTGAGAATTGTCGTCATATTGGTGCCCAGAATACCCTTAATAATAATGAATGTAGAGATGCTATAATGATACAACTGGCTAATGAACAAGAACAAGGAGAAGAACAAGAAGAAGAAGAAGAAGAAGAGCACTTTCATTATATAACCCTGTTTGTGTTACAAACAGTAGTAATCAACTTGTGAACACCTCCTTCCTACCTTCAAGGCTCCTCCTCCTCCTCCTGCTGCTGTTGCTACTGGGGTTAATGGCTCATATGGGGCCATTGGGTAGTATGAGGAGGTCCTTCACTGTTAATATTAGTTTGATTATTTATATATGTTGTTATACACATCATCTAGTATTAGTATTAGATTATGTTCAATAAGACTACCATTGGTGTCTCATCCAGCTATGTTATATCTTATATCAACTAAAGGTAATACATTTAATAGTAGTATATTCATGGGGAAGTTGGATAATAACACAAAACTAACGGAGAGGGATATTACTACAATAGTACACAACCTAGGCAAAAACATTCATGCAAGAGGAGTCCTGTTAAATAAAGAATTTAGGGAATTATTATATAATATCATACCAACTATGACAAGTGGTAAAAGTTTATCATTATGTTTGGCAGCATTAAGCACAGTTAAAGGTCAACCAAATGATGGTTTATTAGATATGATAGAGAAACGTGTAAAGGTCATACCGACACTTTCTCTAACTGAACAAGATTATGCATTATTACTCAATGCTATGGCAAAGTTGAACCGTGATTCTGATATTATATTCTCAGCTGTGTTTGATGCTTTATCATCTGGTCATGTATACTTTACCCCTAAAGGTCTATCAGCAATATTAAATGCAACAGCTAAACTCCAACGTGAAGTGCCAGGCTCGGCAGTACCTGAGTTACTATCTCAAATTAAACGAAGAACCCAAGAGCTATCGGGTTGGCAATTTTCATGTGTTGTTCATGGCCTTGGACGAAGTGTTCCTAATGCTAATAAAGATGGTCAACTTATCAGTGTTCTATCTGATAAATGTGATGAGCTTATTAATGATAATGATGTTACTCATCAAGGTTTTGTTATGCTATTGGATGGGTTCTCTAAATTAGAGTATCTTCAAATAAGTGTGGTATCTATGTTTTGTAAGAAAGCTCCTGATTGGGGATTAAGTGAGCAGGCGATAGTTATGGGTATCTCATCAATGGCTAAGTTAAATTATTATAATAAAGAATATCTTCAATGGTCTCATAATCGTTTATCTAATATTAATAAAGTGCCTCCTATAGGTCTTGTAACAGCTCTGGTTGGTTATGCTAAATTAGAGTATCATACTGGTGTTGAATATATATATAATCGTATTATTAATGAAGGTGTTATTAATAATACTAATATAAGCCAATTGTGTATAATAGCATACGCATTGTTGCTTGATAATAGCATACTTTTATTGCCAACAGTACTGCGTAATATTCTGACACCTCTAGCTGTTGATAAGGTATCTCTATCAAATGCTAGTAAACTACAGCTTATAGCAGTAATGCAATCATTAATAAATAATAAAGCAATACTAAACCATGCCTCCTCCTTCACTGTACATGATTTAAGTGTCATCTTAAAGGAAATTGATTTAGTGAATTCAGCAGTTAAACTATCGACTAATGAGGTTGATGATGCCAACAGTTCGTCTTTTCAAGAGGATATAGAGCACACACTAAAGAAGATAGGGCAACATCGTTGGTCTAGTGAGTGCGAGGTTACTCCTTATATAGTTGATATAATTGAAGTTAAACAACTCAGCAGACACAGACACAGACGTAATTGCTCATGATGATGATGTAGTTGTTGTTAGACTATGTTTCAGCAGTATTATTATAAACCAATAGTTGTGTTAATTAGTATTGTTAATATGTCACTGTTGGTTGTCTTAATAATAATGTCATCAAACGACAGGAAAAGGAGCAATAATGATGGGCAACAGTTGGCAGATAATAATAATAAGAGAGTATTCAATTCAACCTAAATCCTAGTCATTATCTCCTAATCAGGCTCGCACCATCACCACCACCTCCTCCTCATCATCATCAAATGATTGTTTTACAGCTGCATATCATGCCGGACTCGGTGATGGTGGTGGTGGTGGATTTAAAATATGTGTTTACTGTGATAGTGTATATGTACCAATCGATAAAGGCATAACATTCGATTGTAACCATTTCGCCTGTAATCATTGTGCATATGATTATATTAAATCAATAATAAAACTATCAACAACTGGAGTGTCATCTATTAATAACTATCTAATAGATGGTTATACCATATGCCCAGCAAAGGGTTGTAGGAGAGGGATAACTCTAGAGCAAGCAAGGTAAAGGCAAGTGAGATAAGGAAGGTTATTATACCATATTCAGATACATAACGTTGGAGTTAGGTCATGATGATGATGAGCCTCAAGTCTTATGGAGAAGCATTTTATTAATAATGCTAGCTCAATTAGAAGGTTACTCATCGACACAAGTGCGGGGAAGGGGGTCATCGTTTAATATATCCTATCTTTATATATTGTTTACTGCTATCCTCTAATGACAGGAGCGGCAGCAGAAGTTGACTGCTGCTGCTGTCTTGTGATTACTGTCCATTTGTTATACTGTTGTAGGTGAGATTTACCTAATATCATTATATACAGTATTCTTACATAAATTAATACCTTTATATAAATGTAAAGCATGTCCCAGAGAAAGACGCTTCTCCCACCTCAATAACTTTTTCACCTTCATTGCGAATATGTGGGCAGTGCCATATATGCTCTTTGAAAGGAGCTGTTGTCCTACTAACGGTCTGAGGTCAATAGTAATATGTATCCTCTTGTGCAGGCTTATATTCTAGTAATCAAGTTGTTGATAAGCTTTTGTTGTTGTTGTTGTTGTTGATTTGTCTATGCTTTAGGTAGTGACCTCTGCCAGCAGACTATTACCCACATCAAGTCAAGTAACTGTATCATCCACCGCCTCCAATGAAGATGGTGATGTTATTGATTTGGATAATGAAGATGATGATGATTGTGATACAAAGAAGAAGAGGAAATTAATAAATAAAATCAAAGAAGAGATACAATTAGCAACTTTAGCATCATCCGAGGGGTCAACACAAGGTTGGACAGCAGCCCGAAACAATAGGGTATAAGATCTAAGTCATAGGTTCGAATCCCACATATCATCATCAATTTTAGACCCCTCCAAATTGCCGACGTGATTGTCCACTTTGTTTGGAAAAAGATATCCCCACTGAAGATGGTGTTAGATTATCATGTGATCATTTTATGTGTATCACATGTGCAAGGGAATACATTAAAAGCAGGATAATGGATGCTCAGGTAGGAGGTAGAGGTAGGAGAGCTCAAGAGCGCAAGTTCGAATCCCAGCTGGGGTATTATTATTTTTAGTAAATCCAGGTACGAGATGATGAATTTATTTGCCCTATGCCTAAATGTAACATACCTATTGGTGTACAACAAGCTGAGTATGTCGTTATTGTTGAGTGCATCACTTTGCTGCTTCGCTCCGCCTTTCTTTTATTAGATATATCATAATGGATTCAACAGCTGCTGCTGAGGCGATTGAAGATGATGATGATGCTAAAGGGATATGGGAGAAGTTCCTTGATTTTAGATTTAAACATGTCTTTCAGACTAGCGATAAGAAAGTAATACATTTATTACAGTGCTTCTTAATAAAGGCTACTCCATTAACAACAACTTTCATTTACTTATTATTACCTCACTGTTTATCTTAAATCATTTACTATACTTAACTATTGGTATACTTGCTCCTCCTCCTCCTCCTTCTGTAGCCTCATTATTATTATATTATATGGACGTGCTATTAGGATGGTGATTTTATTGAGTGTCCCCATCCAGGATGTGAATATGCATTCTTAGTAGAAAATAAGAATGATATGGATTCAACATGTCAATGCCCTTTATGCAAGAAGTCATTCTGTCCAAAGTAACACCAACAACACCAATCTTAACACTATTAATAATATTATTATTCAGATGTTACTTTATTGGTGGTCATACTGGAATGTCATATGAAGCAGTTGAAGCAGCTGAACAAAAAGAGGAAGAGGCAACAGATGCCTTAGCCAAAGATAAAGGGTGGAGAAAGTAAGAAGTGAAGAACCTCATGATGATGATGATGTGGCTGCTGCTGCTGCTGCTCATCATCCTCCTTCTCCGTAGATGCCCAGTATGTGGTGTAATTGTATCTAAAGAGCATGGATGTAACTTTATGTGGTGTTCAAGTCCACAATGCCGTAATAAGACTAACTTCTGTTATGTTTGTGGTGATAAGCTTACAAGAGATCAACATTATTCACATTTTCCTAAAGGTAGTAGTAAGTCATTAGCAGCAACAGCAGCAACCTGTTAGGACCATATGAGAACTGTTGTGATAAAGCTGATTTACGCCAACAACAACAAAAACAACAAGGTAAGAAGCAACAGCAGCCACCGAAACCACGAGCAGGAAATAAAAAAGGGAAAAATAACAATGCAGTCAACAATGCTGGGCAACCTCAACAACTGAACATTGGTGGGAATATGCAGCAGCCCCCTATAGGAGTGCACGTGAAACACCCAGCAGTAGGAGCAGGAGCAGCAGGAGCAGTGGCGAATGGTGTAGGAGGGAATGAGCATGTGAGAAGGCAGCGGAAAGTGAGGGGGTGAATGATGATGATTATTATGGTGTGCAGAAGTATGATGATGATGATAGAGGGAAGTTATATTATCATATTGTTGATAATATTGATAAAGTTAAACGATTATTTAGCGGATGATGATAATGATTATTATTATTATGGCTACCATTTGTCGTTATTATATAATATTAAGTATTATTACCAATAATTTACTAGCAAGTAGTTTCCTTATCATAATCATCTTATTATTGCTGTTGTTGTTATGATATATTCGAGTGTGATGATGATGACATTAACAGCTATAAAGGCACGAAGTGAAGTCGTTGTTATAAGAGGTGAAGTAAACAACCCTTACAAGCATTACGGCATAGTAAACTAAGGACAACATAACCGCTCACCTGCATCATATTGATTATCATAACAAATATAATGCATCAATGTCAGGGCAGATTATACTGTCTCAGTTCATAAATGTTGATGATGTCAACTAAAAGAGGAAACCCTCTAGACCACCGAGAACGGTAGTAGTACGACCCGCGTATGATATGAATACTGATGTCAGAGAGATCGATAGAGTAAAGTGTGTTGAGAGAGAAAAGACTGCTATGTTGAAGGCCTATGAAGATAAACTGGATAGGGCAAAGGCATTTAGAGAAGGAAAACGGAAAGAATGCGAACTTAAACGATCGATGTCGCAGAAGAGGCAGTGACCGCCAATACAATATTGTATGATAAATATAATGATGTGACTAAGGTTTAACGATTGGCTCAAATATCTGAGAGACCGAGGTATAAGGGATGACAGAGATCCAGTAAGGAAAACAAGAGCAATAGAAAAGAAGATAAAAGAGGCACGGGATCGTCGGGACAAGATATATCAAGCGGCGGTTGATAGGAAGTTAATGCGAATAAAAGTGGATAACGTTAAGTTAATACGTGCAAAAGATACCACCGATATGGGTTTAATGAAGATGTCATCGAAGATGGTATGATACCATTACAATGGGATATTGTGCAAACATCAACAATTCACAATGATGATATAATTGATAATATTAATAACCATCATCAACTTGTTAATGAGTGAGGTTATCATGTTATTCACCCTCTTGCCACCACCACCTTCAGAGCTATTCAACGTGCCATACCATCACCATCATCATCATCGTCCAAATATGACTCGAGCGGCGGCGGCGGTATTGGTACTCGGCTGGAGAGTAGTGTGAAGGAAGTAGAGCAGCATCTTAGACAGGTGAGTTGGCTTAGTCCTTATTAATGGTAGGATCTTATGTGTCTATCAATTAGGTACCTGCTGCCCTGCTGCTGCCTGCTGCTGCCTTGCGGTCGAATGAGGCAAAGTCGGTGATGGAAGCCCAAAGAGCTTTTAGTCTAGCAGGTTCTCTAAGGGAACGACTAATGCTGGTAGGCAGCAGCATCATATATTAGCATTTTGAAATAGATGGCGAATTAGGCGGATAATAGGCGGGAATACATAAGAAGCAATAAGCGAGAGGGTATAAGGTTACGTATAGAGGAAAATGAGACAAGACGGAGGTGATGATGATGATAACGATTAACAAACTACAATCTGTTCATTCTATCATTCCCTACATAATAATAGGGCAGCATCTGGTAGTCGAGCCAAGGTTGGAGAGCAACAATGGAAGGCAGCAACCATATCAGTAATAGCATTACCGGTCTATAATACCTTAGTATATTATTATATGATAGAAAAGATCCACAGAGATTGTATTATTAGAAGAAAGAAATGAAAATAGAAGAAGACGAGGAGAAATTAAAGAGAAAGGAAGGCTATCCGACGTATTAGAAAGGAAGGTTGTTAGGCGGCTGCTATGGTGAGGTGGTAGGATTTATTATCAGTGGTATTCAGATGGCGTTGGATAACTTTATAAATATGTATCAAGGAGTGGTATCATATATGCGGGACGATAGACTTTGTAGAAGATTGAGAGATCAACAACAACAACAACAACAACTGATGAGTTAAAGACAACGAAACCTACATCCTGCTTCAGTTCGGTGCTTCAGGCCATGAGAAGGCCGTAAAATATAAGACATTATGCATCAGAGATAGGCCAGATGAAAATGATGATGATGAGGGGCAGAAGGCAACGAGGGCTACTGCTGCTGATACTATTAGGTGACAGACTGAGCTCTTCACAAATGCTATATGATCTTTTAAGACAAGAACATCTTTTATGGAAGAAAAAGCATCAATACATAGATAGGACAACAAGGGAAGGGTGAGCAAACACGGGCAACAGTCGTAACCCTTGACATTCATCATCTTGATCATTATTATCAGAAGCTTAGTGTCGGGTCGACTATTGCCAATGCGAACTAGATTCGGCATTATTAGAGGGTGGCATCATAACAACACTGTATGCCAACAAGATGAGGAGGGTGACTCTATTGCTGCAATAGACAAGTGCATCACTTCTGAATGCACATGATATACTTAGCCATTTTGTTAGATACTTAATGACACAACACATCTAACCAGGTCAGTGGAGTTGTGTTTAATAAAATCATCAAAACCGTAGGCTTAGGATCGCACGGGAAAGGTTGGCCTTCAAGGGCAGTGAAAGCTAAAGCTGTTGAAGACCCCTCATCAGGATAATAACACAACCGTTCTTGACGATTATTAAGTGTTATCAATGGAAGTTGCTGTTATCAAAATAAGGGACCTGCCTTTCCTTTAGTGCTTCAAAATTGAAGTAAGGACTGTCAAACCGTCACGGGTAAGTCAGTTGCGTGTAGCTTACGTGAGACGCGCATGGCTAGCAGTGCTAATGTGAATTAATAATAATTATTAGTAGTACTAATAAGTGAAAAGGATACAGGTAAGTGAAGTGATTATAACAAAGCTCATTACAACTCTCCATTTCCGGCGGCATTAGACTCTACATGAGCAACCCTCACTCCGAAAAAAGCGCCGCCGCCCTGGGTTTCAGACTGAGCTTGAGACGCAGAATTGCACTGCTCTCTACCTTGTACTTGTAAGTGTGACGCGGAAGATCTACTTCTACTCGTTGTGCTAGTGCTGATAGCTAGAATAGCACTTCCTATACAGGGTCACGCTCTACCTAAATTCCGATATAGCCATACTAAGAAAACAGAGAAGGCGAGGAGGGGCCCGCATGGAACCATTCCCCCTTCGCCCTCTTCCCCTGGAATCTGGTAATCTGGTAATGCTTGCTTTTACACTCTTTACCGATGCTCAAGAGCTACTAACCACCGCGTCGTTCTGGCAGGAATACCTGAAATATTAGCTTCTTCAATGTCTTTTATGAAGCATCCCTTTAAGACTATCGATGGATTCGTGTGTAGCCCAAAGTGTTTGCTCGATGACAGCTGTCCAGCATCAACATATGGGGCAAAGGGTCCAGCCGAGTGCCGTCATGGTACCTGCTCCCTTACATCCAAACAGACGTGTGCAATGGTAGATCTTTTTATTCCACCCGATTGTCCTGATCATCCTGGGAAGGTGTCCTTCTGCATCCAACGTGACGCTCCCTCTCCAACTTGCTACTATAAACCGAGGGCCGCTACTTGATAGCGGCTTAGTCATTATCATATCTAGACGAAGAGTATGCCCCCTGCCCATGGTGGCTAAAGGGTGTGCAAGTCCACAGTGGACATTTGAGTATAGTCTCTCTCCCTTATTCGTTATTATCTCTTTCACTTAAAGAGATAGTATAGTCTTGGGTTACGTAGAAGTTCGCCGTGGGCACCGATTAAAATACTAATCTCAGAGAGCAAAGTTAGATAGAAAGATAGCTGCACCTTAAACTACTGAACATGTATCTCGGAGCCTCCCCTTTCCTATGGTAGTAGGAAGATGATTTCAGAAAGCTGTTTGGAGACAGCTTAATGAGCAAGAGCATGTCTCTGCCAAGGATTCCAGTAAAGTAGTTGAGCAGTTGTTATCTTGGACTAGTGGCTCCAATGATTATTGTTCAATGTAATCGTCACCTCCTTCACCTCTCTAATGTATGGCTGCTGGCATCCCATTTGATATGCTGGTGGCTATTACGACATAGCTAATTTGCTGAGTCGACCAGGTCAGGGGTGACCGAACTCCACGAGGCTTGCTCCCGACCGCCGCCGACAATAAGCTTAAACTGCCACTGTGGCGTGGTTACGACTGCCTGTAAAGGTTTGGATATTTTTTTGCATTAACTTAAGCGTTTAATTTCAGACGTCCGCATCATCATTGGATTTGATTCTTCCTGGTTCTTTCAGTTGATATTTCTTGACTTACGTAAATTGGACCTTACAGTTCCTAACTCGAATCTTGTTCCAAAATATTTTCGGAACTGCTTGATACCTTGAATGTCCAGTAAAGCTGGCAAAACGACAATTACAACAACGTGACTGTATTTATCGTGTGCAGCTGGAAGTATGCTACCAATATACAGTGAGTTATCTCTTCGTACCATCATCATATTGTATGCGTAAATAAGCAGACACCATACTTCAATTCCCAACCGACTAACATATTGAAAGGATGGATGAATCTAGGTCTTTTTTCAGACTCGATTCCTCCAAAGACTTCTTCTTCTTCTTCTAAAAGCCTCCTTCCATGTATGTTACTGTCTAAAAGATAAAGATTGGATATGACTGACGGACATCATCATCTGAGTAACATTTGATCCATAGGTTAATTATCATCATCGCTTTTCTGTCATTATTATCTTCTCCTGCACTTCATAGGCATTTTGGGTTGCGGCTTTGATGATAAAAAGTCGAAGCGAAAGAGATCTCCGACTGAAGTCTGCTGCTGCTGCTGGGTAGGTATAATACAAATCATTCGTGATGCTCCAATGAGCTATCTCCATTGTTGAATGAGAATAAATGATGAAGATGATGAAGAATAGTGTTTATTATACATCTTCATCCGTCATCTCTCGATCCTTGACTATTGTCCTCAACTTTGATCCTGCACTCGAAGAGTAAATACTTCATATCAATCATCATCACGGACCATCCACAGGCCATCAAAGGTTCACAGATCAACTATCAGGCAGCTGGATGAATTATGTCGATCCGTGATGTATTCGGGCTTCACATGTCCACTGATCAGGATGAAGCCATTGATGCAACTCGAGGAACAGACAACGGATGAGTGGCAACTAACGTGCCTAAACATGGTTTTGTTTTATTATACTCTTGGTGATTCGTGGTGATCTAGATCCGACTCTTTGGTACCAACATTATAAGCATGTGAGAAGGACCGCACTCGAATCGTATGGATCACGGACCAGTTCATCACCACCCAAGACACCACCAAGTTCGCGAGGAGCCCCGCCTACCACGAATGCTACTCCGTGCGAGTCGCAATATCTGTGCCAATCAGAAGTTAGGCGTCTGAACTATCGCCAATATGAGCTACTGTGTGTATTGGAAAGCTTCATAACACTGCATGCTTGCTAGTCTTGGCAGCAATAGTAGATTCGCCCTAATCTTGGCTGCCAAGATGAGGGCGAATCTAGTATTGCTGCCATAGACGCCCTCAAAACGGAGCTGTATGAAATGCCACTCAAGACTGTCAGGGATGAAACTATAAAGTGGTATGTTGGGAGGGATGCAGAATCTGATCGATCAACATTCAGCTCATTTAGCTCTGAATTACCACAATGCTTCTTCTATATTAGGTGCTCGTGAGACCCTCAAGGGAGGCATACCATCACTTCTTGATTGATGATGATGATCACCTCCAATTATTGCCAGACGAGTTTCCAGCTCGTATTGGCTTTGATATGCAATGGAGGGATACTCGCTTATCAATCAACTACGGATGAGGATCAACGCCGCCGCCCCCGCCTCACTGGAGTCGACGACGCCTTGTACATGCGTTCTCTACCGAGTCATTGTGCCTCGGGTGGCCGAAATAACGACTAGTTCGAAAGATTCATAAAAGATATAGCTCGCACTTGCTAAGGACCAGAGTCAGTGGCGTACTGACAGTGGGGGGGGCAAGGTGGGGGCAGACCTACACTGCTAAGGGTCAATTACTGTCCCCAACACCCATACCCCACAGCACCCATACCTGCCAGCGGGGGGGACAGCGTGGGGGCGAGCACCGCTGCAGGGGGGCTACCGCCCCCCCTCCGCGCGCCCCCAGCTACGCCACTGACCAGAGTAGTCGGGCCTTCACATTTGAGAATGGAGAGCTCGGCAAGAGCAGGCCAAACCACGGCCGCCTCCTTGGATCATAGCTAATAGCTATACCACAATGCAGAAAAGAGTAACCCCATTGAACGCCTATTATAATATCTCATTGACATGGCTCGTGCCAGGTATATCAACTCTACACATAAGTCATAAATGATATTAGTTTGCTTCTCTATTAAGGCTCAATGGCTCACCTCCCGTAGGCTCACTTGTACGCATGCTCATTAAGCTTCGTGCGAGGCATTCCTTCGACATCTCTGGTACATAACCCCAGCCGATTGATACAGATCCATCGGAGAATAGTAGCTTGTTCTCCTCTTTTCTTATTCACTACCGACTATTGAACTGATTATCCTATTTTCCCAGACATTGTTTGTTGTAGGATCTCTATCAATATCGACTCAGCATCCAACTAAAGCTTAGCTATTATCAATAGTCCGCCTCGCCCTTTACCACTCCAACGCTTAGTTCCATTCATCGTATTTAAAGAGATTCAATGTTGTATTTCGGATCAGTTCCTCGTTTTATCTTCTCTTTCTTACTTCATGCGCATCCTTTCATGCATGTTACTTGGTTTGGCTGCTACTGCCGAAAACCTTCGCCGCCTTGGCACCCCTGATACTGGTAGATAGCTTAATGATGATATCCTTTCTTTATTTAGATCTTCTTCTCCTTCTTTGTGTGTCAGAATATTACGGCCGACCAGATGGGGGTGGACTTGGATGGTGTCCTATGCGACAAGAAGCTTTTGCTTTTGTAATATCTTGTGCATCGATATTACCATTATCAAATATGAGTTATATTCATGATGATCAGATGAAGGGAGGCTCCATCTGCGCCCCTAAGTGTTCCTCTAACAGTGATTGCCCAGCGCCATCCGGCGGTGCCAAAGGCAATGCTGAGTGCATTTATGGATTTTGTTTCCTTCATTGCAATCAGGCAAGTGCTGCTCAGGGCAGTCTGTTATTTCACTTTTTTCAGGACTCTGACTGTCCTCAGCTTTCTGGTGGGAAGTCATTCTGCGGCAAAGGAGTTCATCCCTTCGATATGTGTTACTTCCATTAGATTAGCGTTATGCCTGTTATTATACGACAAATGTAGATATAATGTCATGACAGATGACTATATTAACTTGTTACTCTGTTTGTTTCATACTAAACTTCTCAGATAAGAAGTATCAATCTTCAACAAACTCATTTGTGTTGCTGAGTTAAGACATATGCTTAATGCGTCTGAAGTTCAAACTCTAAACCCGTCAAGTGCCATCCTGTGCCTTTTGCGCTACATTGCTCGAGTCTGAGTAATAATGATGAACCTGATGGAAAAATAATTTTTTAGATCAATTGTGTGGTTTGAAATAGCCAGTATTCATAACAACAACTTTGCTCGCTCGGAATGGTACCAATGTGAGAGAGACCAGAGCTGTTGAGAATGTGAGAGAAACCAACCCATCAAAGATGTTATTGTTGTTGTTTCAGTTAATAGTCCGACGCCCTTCGGGCTTAGTCAGACTCCAGTCTACCGCATCTTGCCTTGTGTAGTTGTAGTTAAGATGTGATCAAATGTAATGTGTGTTCCACTCTGGGCCAGTGGACCACTAATCGACCCGAGTGTGAGCACATATTCGCCTGCTTACACAAATTGTTATCTACTCGATAGCTCCGTTGTCGAGAGGAGCCCGTAACCATGGGGGCGTCGCTCACCCTTCACCCTCACTCAACCAGAATTCTATTTCGATAAGGTCTCATGTAATCATAGTAAACAGCTAAGCCATAGAACTGTTATTATTGGCTCAAGGATTGAGCTGAGTGTGCCGATGACCTTACTCACCATCTGCTTTTGTTACCCTCACCTGCAGCTCTTGAACGCCCGAAGTAGACATTTTAGCATGTCACGTCACTCGGGATGGCTATTAGAATCATCAAGTAGCTTTTCTACTCTCTCGCAGATTTTTCTTCTTCTTATCTTCGCTCCATTAGTTAATCACCACAAGAGTACCATATCGGCTGCTGCTGCTTCCTACCACTGATGTCGTTTGTCAACAACACTTGTACTTGAGCGGGGGACAACTATGACTTACATATAACTCAATTGCAGCAGGTCTGAAGCTCAATCTGCCCAGCCTCTTGGGTCGGGGATGGATCTCTACGCACAAACTTACACGTACGATTGTAGCCGTTACAAGACTACTTGCACGGTGGTGGGGGGGCACTGTCCTCTGGAAGAAGGCAATATGGTATTATATGTAAACACGCGCTGGTGTTGAGGAAAAAGAAGAAGGGTGTTGAGGAGGAGGTTTGGGGGAACTTGTCGTTGCTTGATAGAATGAACCACGAATGTATTATTAAACTTACGGGGTAGGGCTGCTGCTCATGCTGCTTATATACTATAACGCAAGATGAAGCAGTTTAATGTATATTAATGATTATGACTTAAGTCGGCTACTACTTGAAGTAATATTAGCTGTTTGAAGCTGCGAGATTATGACATGTGAAATGAACATGAATGGTACATTAATAATGAGCCACTTCATTACAACAAGTGTGACAATAATCACCATCATCATCATCATTTATTATTATTTTTCTTATACCAACCATAAAGCCAGTGACCTTGATGACACTTCTTTAGATCAGAATGATATTTACCATTCTTAAACTTAATATTTCCAGAGAAGTCAACGTCTTGAAATATCTGTACCTTGAACCATTATACTGCACATGAGGAGGAGGAGAAGAAGGGTACTACTACTACTACTACTTACAATGTCATCTCCTATTATTATTGGTTTACCCCCGTTACTTTTTATATCTTTATTATTACTATTTAACAGCCACTAAAAATAGCATTGTTATTATTATTAGTATCCTATATTGTAATACTTTATCAAATGCCTCCCTAACAACAGCTGGTCCTGTATATGCCTCTAACGTATTAGGAAACTTAGCTAGGGGAGATGGTGTATTATTTATTATATTTCTTATAGCAGCTTGTAGAGCATTCTAGATATACACATGCATATTAAACTACAGTCAACAACTCATAATCACGTACTTTAGTAACAATATGTCTTGGACGAAACATCATAACATATTGTGCGATATATGGTGTTGATGTTGATGATTCAATACTTGTTACTATTGTTGTATTTTGGTTAATCCATTCACGTAATGGTTTATTTATAACTGCATCTATATCAGCATAAACACCTCCATATTCATATAATATCTAATAGTTATGGATAATAACAACAACGTTATTGGTATTATTATCATTACAGCTAGTCGCCATATATCAGCTATAGCTACACCTATACCATGTGTTTTAAATAACATATTTAATTCTTTCAATGCTTTAATAATATCATCTACTGTAACTGGTAGGTTACGAGATGTTAACAAATATTCAATAACTGCATTATCATCATAGAAACGATAGGTGTATCTATTATTTATAAATTGTTATTATTATTTTAATATTATCACTCAGGATTCATCCCTGCCCAATTAAGTGCATTCTGTGCCATTTTATGTGGCATACGTGATGTCTTATATGTTTGCCATATTATTCTAGGTATACTTTGCTTAAGTATATTACCCATCTAACAACAACAATAATAGTAATTAATATTATTAATAATAACAACCTCATTATATAATATAGCTCTTGGAGGTATTATTGATGCTATTTGTAATGTAACACCTTCGCATAGTAATAATGGTGTATTGTCGTTATTCATATTATGGTATTTCATAAGACTATTGTTTTCCGCATGTGTTTGTATAAATTGTATAGTATTCATATTATTCTTACCCAGTACTGATGATGATCTGATATGAGAATTATGTATTATATTATAATAATATACCTTTTATGTGTTTCATTATTATCATCATATTTATTTATTGTTTTATAATGTATATCACTTAACGTATATACTAAAGGATGTAATATCTAATATTATAATAATGATAACAGCATATAATATATTATCACATTATTATTGTGTATTATTATTATAACTAATGTAATAATAATAATTATCATTGTAATAATCATACTAATATACTTCCATTGTACTACTCTATTTGACATTGTCATCTATATAATATGATTATGACTAATAATTAAATATGATAATAATAACTAAACACTGTAATGATAATAATACTAGTAGTAGTAAGATAGACATCATATTGTATAATAATAACAACATGACATGTAACATTTAAGTTGGTATTATTTACTAATCAACATTATCATCATTATCTATTATTAATCTACAATCCATCCTTACTGGTATATTAATACTTCTCATTCTATCAATAGGTCTGATATCAACAGGCAGTATTATTATTATAATCCAATTGTTATTATTATTATTAGTGTATTGCCTCCTACCTTTGCCTTTGTGCAATAGCTGCCCAGACTTCAGCACTATCCAATGATGACATATTATTTTTAATATATTTTAATGCACATCTCTTAGCTATTGCTAATCTACCTTTAATACCCATATCTATCCACATATTATTATTCATTGATAATAACATACCTATATCATATCTAACAACAACACTAATAACAATAACATTGACAAGTTTTCAATAATAGTTTGTATTACATCCCATATGTAACACATTTATATTTAATATTATCACGTTTGCTATTATCTTCTTCTATTGTTATTATTTGTGATTTTGTTGTCATGCTACTATCATTAATATCAATACAACTTAATGAACTACTCCCTCCTTGTACTCCTTCCCCTTCTGGTGGTGGTGTTACTGTCATATTACGTGGATCAACATTACTAGCAGCTGGATCTACTAAAGATGCTTCTATCAATACCTATTATATGTATTAATAGAGTATTAGTAGTATGATAAGTATTATTATTATTACATCTGTTAACATATCTAATTTATTCTTATTACGTCTATGTAATATTAATGACATATTATCTTTACTCTCTTTACTTATTATATATTTATTATTATATCTATATATAACATCTCTATATCATCATATTATTATTAATATACTATATATTGCTATTACACAGTATTAGCCAACCTATTATTATGTTGTATATCAAGTGTATTATTGTTATTATCATCTCTTAAACTAAATTGTTTAACATATTGCATTGGTAGTCGTGATGTTCTTGTAGTAGTAGTATTATATAATGATTTACTGTAATCCTCCAATGAAGTAGAGGATGATGATGATAACATAACTACTACTACTTTATATACAATCTGTCACGTCCGATGAAATATTAACAAAAACAACAATAATAACAATATAAATGGTAATAATAATAGAAACGAGGAATGGTGGTGATTAGTATTACTATTTATTATACAATAATAAGTATTGAATAATATTTCATCATTGACAGTTGACAGTATCAGTTCCCTCCTCCTCATTGTAAACAATCATAAACATGTTTCTGTAACTGTGACATTGGTATATTATCCTTACCACATACTGGACATGTACCAACATGTATAACCTAATATTATTATTATAAAAAGTACTACTACCAATAATATTATTACTACCTCTGTTGGAGGTGTTCCACTATTATTAGTATCCATCATCATTATAGAGGATGATGATGATGCTCCTACTACTTCTTGTGGTGTCATTAAATCCAAGTCACCAGATAAGTTGTGTGGAGTGCCGTGTCGTGGTGGATGCTGTATCGATTGCATCTAACAAGATTATAATAGTAGTATATTGTATGTATTAAGATACTAATGCTTATTATTATTGTTGTAGTTCTACCCCGCCCCCCTTCCCTCCTTATATTACATATTCTTTAGCCATCTCATGACTATCTTCTACAGGTAAGCCTATATCTAACATCTCACCAAATTTACTCCAATACTTGGAATTATTCCATAACCCTAAGCATAATACTGTGTCGTATAGTAGTCGAGCTACTACTACTACTACTACTACTACTACTACTACTACCTGAATATACTAATTCACTTTTAATATTATTTGATACCATCATTTGATAACCACTAAAATCAATACCACCACCACCAGCAGCAGCACCGCTACTACTAGACTGCTGCTGCTGCTGTAGTGTAGATGATGTTGTTGTTGGTTGATGTTGTGACTTATTGTTATTATCTATAACATATGTTATTATTATTACTATTATTATTATACCATACTTTTATTATTATTATGATAAAGTGTTGTTCTTCTTCTTGTTGTTGTTGTTGTTGTTGTTGTTGTTGTCTTACGTTGACTATTACTCGATGATGATGATGATGATGTATTATTATTATATACGTGATGTTGTTGTTGATTGCTACTACTATTACTATTACTATTATTATTATTATTATTATTATTATTATTATTATTATTATTATTATTATTATTATTATTATTATTATTA
>JAAPAO010000045.1:0-49909 GCA_013115145.1 Perkinsus chesapeaki
CCGTCGGGCCGTTTCTCCTAGAGGGGCGGAGCGATGTAAAATATACAGTGACATTATCTTCATATGCCCTACATTATCACAACTCTGACAGCGACCGAACTAATGGTAATACATCTTCCTCTCCATCCTCAGTGCCATCAAATAAGACAGCATCAAATTGCCGACATGTATAATCATCAACTTGTGAGTCTTATTGTGTAAACTGATGGCTATAATGCCAGATGATCTGTCACAACGAAGTTGGGCGACGTCATGACGCCACTACGCCCAACCCACGGCAGCGCGCGAATAGTTCTCCAACGCCTCGAACAGTGGATCCTTAGAAAGGGAAAGCACCCACGAACTCGAAGCCAATAATTCGCTTAAGTGTCATAAGGCGCCTTAAGCTAGATCCAATCGCACTGATCGAGTGATGCCGTATATCGCCTTTGCCGTCCGGCGTCTCGAGCGTATTGGCACATCCATACGTCTAACTCCAAGGCGTCATAGTCGCTAAATATACTATCTCTCAATCGCCGTCTATGCAAGCACACTATGCTGCTGAGGCACCTCCGTTTGCGACATGCTGTCCCCGGTAGCTAGCAAGTAAACAGGTCGCATCAACTTGTGCTGGTGTGTGGCCATCAAACTGCTCCTCACAACGGTTCCGCGCGGAGTCAGAGTAAAGCCATATCTAATCTTAGATGGTTCGATTTAGTTCCTCTCACTTCACGGTGCCATCAAAAGGAATTGAATGACTACTCCCGAGTTTGCTTCTGAAGATGCCCGTCGTACTAATATGAAGTGTATTGGGTATGCCTTACTAGCAATGCTTGGGTTTGGTATTACTAATTATCTCATTGGGTAATAGCTCAGCTGCCTCGTGAACTGATAGGCCACTGTCTTAGATACGCCACGAGTTATTTGCAGACTTCAGTGGAGACATTTTACGCAGTCGGCGCGGAATGGAAAATGATGGTCATCCTCTGGCTGTCGGGAGGTGTCCCAGGTACGTTTTCTTTATAAGGAAGAATAAACCACATTGTGATCAGGTCTCCTTTGCTACCTCTTCCATTGGATTCGTGTTCGAAAGGTCGAGTTCTTCTGGGCAGAGGTTGACGAAATCTCACCTCGCATAACAGCATCGTCGAAGCTTCTGACGCTAGCAGGCGGCGTCGGTTTGGGTGTTTCTGTTAGCCTGATGAAGAAGGCATTTGTCTTCTCTTCCCCAGCTGATAAAGGCAAGTCTCCATCATCATATTTTGACTGCCCATCTGATCCTGCAGGTCCTATCAGCGCCATAGTTGGATCGACCATTATCATTGTCAGCCTATACGGCCATTTTGTTTTTCGTGAGCTCTTGAGCAAGCGGCATGCAGTACTTATAGGAATTGTATGCTTGGGAACTAACTCCACTTTCCATCAGTTGCCTCCTTGTGTAGGTTATCACAGGCGTCCTGATATCTGCATTTGGTCCTGGCGGTCCAACTCAGGTTGAGAATCGAGCCGCTGCAGAGGAGACCACAGGCCATACTGCTCTCGGATTCGCATTCGCGGTAAGTTCAACTTTCTGTCTACTGTTATGAACTGAAGTCTTCTGAAGGCTCGCTCCAGTTCCACGCCCCTTGGAATCCCCTTTTCAGATTCTTTCTATGATCGGCATGGCTGCTACAACAATATTGATCCGATATAGTTCCTTGGGTAACAACTCGCTTTCCTATCGTATATTCACCCGTGCCCCTTGAAACACCAGGCTACCCCTTCCCTCAGGTCACGTCTCAACTTGGAGCGGATACTCCGCTCGACTTCTGGCTCAATCGGCGCTGGCACTAGTTGTCGGTTACATGTTCGTCAAGAGTGAGGATGGTGGTGCATTACCTGTTACTGTGCTTCCCAATGAAGTTGTCACCCTTTCTGTTATCGCCGGACTCATGCAGGTAGACCACAGTGCTCACTTTGCTATCTTTTGTGACAGTCCTGGGCTTTCATTTCAGTCCTTTGGTTTCCTTGCCCTCAACGTAGCTCTGACGTTCCCCTCCACTAGCTTAGTGAACGTGATAGTATCAGCCAATTCTATCGTTGTTCTTGGTCTTAATTTTGCTGTTGATGGACTCTTGCCTTGCCGAACTCAACTGGTTGGTATGGGTATTATCCTTCTTGGCGTCATGTTATGCACTCTAACCCCACCACCGATGTGCAGGGGTACCGTACCTCATCAGAGTACTGTGAACAAACCATTGTTGTCAAACCCAGATAGATCCGCTTAGAATATGCGGTTATTCTTGTTTGCTAATAGTAGTTCATCCCTACCAACTTTTAACTTGCTGTTTTTATCGTGTAAGGCCACCATTGCTCATTGTTACTTTTCATGAGTTACCCGGTCTCCGTCGTGGGCCTGGATGTGTCATTAATTTCATGTTGACACTGCTAGTACCTATCTCAACTTGAGAGTTTCAAGATTTTTTCTAACTCAGCGTACAGTTTTGTGTTTCATGAAAGTAAAGTTGTACTCGACAGTAATGCACTGAAGTACCGCTCAGTAGGAGCCAGTACCGTAACTATCAAGTCGATCCTCAGGATTGCTGCTTTGGGCTTACAAAGAGCTGAAGCTCGTTACTCGCAAGCTGCGAGTATTAAGGATTGCAAAACCAGTGTATCGATTATCCCAATCCCACGCTGCTAGGCTGGTACCAGTCCCCATCCACGAAACGTGAACCGCACTTATACTCGGCAATCAACTGAAGCCCTCGAGAGATGTCGTTACGTATGAAGGAAGGTTCGGTATAAAAAATCAGAGCAGAATGAAACGTTACGTTAGAATTTTAGCATTACAATGCCGCTATCGGGGAGCCGCGTGTCTCCGACGCTAGTACACGATCTATTCCGAGGCCTTGTGGGAGTGGCACAATGACGCTAGACTCGTCACCTCGGATGTCACTTTTCATGTTCCATATAAGTTTGTTATCCTTTCAAAGTCCCAATTCACAACTATGCGTCTTTCAGCGAGCAAGCCCGCAACTGAGGGAAAGTCCTCGTCCGATCTCGCAAAATGCATCAGCTTCTCACTAGTGGGGCTTCTTGGCTATGGCTTCTTCAATTACTGTGTTGGGTAACCTGCCAACATCATTTTCATCTCTTGATATTCTTATGCCTTCAGGTACACTGGCGGTATCATCGCGAACGAAGTTGAGCCAGAGCATGTCGACGCAGCCCAATGGCAAGTCCTTGTTATTATGTGGTTGGTTGGCGGCCTTCCTGGTAAGCTACGTTTCTCCCAAACGAAACAGTGGAGTCTATTGACTGCGATGCATGGCTTAGCTCATGATTCGTAAGCTCGGGCCTCGGGTATCCGTCGTATTTGCGGTGATAGACTTGCGTCTGCTGATTGACCCTCAGCAACGGTCTTTGAACAGGTTCAATGTGCTACCTAAGCCACTGGATAAAATGTCAAAGAATCGAGCTGTTTTGGAGCAAGTCTGAGAGGAGCGGCCCCGTGACTACGCTAACAAAGGTGTTGACATTGTCCGAAGGAGTCATCTTGGCACTATCATCAACGCTTATCAAACAGGCTTTTGCTTTGTCTTCACCTGCTGATAAAGGTAAACCTGTTGACTCTCTACTTGAGGCCTTAGAAGCATGCCATTCCTCAGGTCCTATTGCTGCTATAGTATGCTCTACAGTGGTCACCGTGAGCTTGTACGGTCACTTTGTTTTCCGCGAGTTATTAGGCAGAGAGCATGCCATTCTATTGTTGATGGTAAGCGCATAGCACATCTTGCGATCTACGGCATAAATCGTCACTGGGGATACTGCGATCCGGTTTCGTCCTTCGTATAGTACTGTGAAGTGGTGCTCTTTGGTAGGCTGTCTTCGGCATGGTGGTTTCTGCTCTTGGTGGCGGTGCTGGAACAACTGTTGAGGATGTCTCCTCGACTGGGAGCCATGGAGTCCTCGGCTTCCTGTTTGCCGTTCTCGCTATGGTGGGGATGTCGGCGTTAACGCTCCTCATGAGATATAGCTCTATTGGTAAGTAGGCAACGTGTTTTCCGAAATCTCTTGAGTGAGAGCCTCCCCATAATCACTGATGGTGCTCTCATATGCATAGCTTCAGGTAACGTTGCTACTCATAGTGGCTATTCCGCCCTTCTCTTATCACAGTCATCTGTAGCTCTTCTGCTTGCAGCTTTCCTAGCTCTCCAGGGCCAAACGACTTGCTACGTAACCGAGCGAGCCTTAGTTACTACGGTAATTGGCGGTCTGTCGCAGGTAAGCGGTTGTATCTCGTGCGGTTGTGCTCTACACTTGTTGACTGTTTTTGTTGTTCCTCAGTCGATTGGCATCTTTGCCATGAATGAAGCACTAGCCTATCCGATGACGAGTCTTGTTAACGTGATATGTTCTGCTAATCCTGTTGTTGTTCTCCTACTCAACTTGGCCGTCGACGGCCTGCTCCCTGGAACAACGCAGCTCGCTGGTATGGTCATCATTCTGGTTGCTGTCTTCCTAAGTGCACTAAAGCCCCCAAAGGTTTCGGAGGCCCCTATAAAGGTACAAGTTACGAGGAGCGGCCCCTACGATTTGGAAGATGCCCTCCTCGGAAAATCGAAGAACCCAATTTAATACCAGTCTTCGGTTTTTCTGATTGTTTAACCGTCAAATGCTTGCTATCATTAACTATGGAATATTGCTTATAAATTGATCGTTATTTTTTATATGTTAAAAGACGGGTGTCATCGCCTACGTCCCGTCTCTTATGAGTTCATCTTATCTATTGCTGAATCACTCTTTCAGCTCTTCTAATGTAACCATTTATCAGTTTAACGTCCACAGGTATGTCTACTATCATTTGCATAGACCGATTTTGTGTTTCTGATCTGCCACCATATTCTCTCGTTGAGTTGAATCATGTAGTAGTCTGCGTAGAGCACAATTGGACTGTCACTGAGGATACGAGCTTCCCGATGACAAACGCTATTAGCTGAGAGCTAGAACTGTTCGTGGTCAAGGTACAGACTCCGGCCCGCACAAAACTCCTGCAGCCTAGCAACGTCAAGTCGTGGACGTCACATAGGGAGACTGAGAGGGAACCTTCGAGGTCCACGCATTGCAAGGCAATCACGAGGGTGGAGCGAAGACTGCAGGTGCTACAGTATTCGTACAGTTCTCCTACGGTGTGGGAAAGCCAGGCTCATCATCAAATTAGTAGGGTAGCGATGTCGGGTTAAGCGTGCTTGCGAAAGCAACATGCAGCATGCGCACGACTCTCAACTAGTATATGGTTTGCTCGACGCTTGAATCACTAAGACGTCTCAAAAATTCTAGCAGGTACTGTAGAGGAGTTATCAGTAAAAGCTATCGAGTCCCACTTTCAGAGAGCTCAACTCGATAGTAGAGGAGACTCTCTTAAGGAGGACGATCAGGAATCCATCCCGGTAATTGTGTGCCACCCAGCACCGCAGGACCTGCGCGTGCTGTCTACTTTCCGGGAGGACTTCGAGATTGCGATACTTACTCGATCAACTTCCGACGACCTCTAGAGTCTTAGAAACCTAAGAGTCTGAGAAGCGTCGATTATCTACTCCGTTTGCTGTGGTCTGCGACGCCCAAGGCCCCGTCTTAGAAAATCCAGTGGTCTGCTCCGCAGGCGTCACGCCCGAAGCGTGATGTGCGGCGGCGGTGCTTTTGCAAAACAATGTATCTTCGGTGCGCTTGCGTGGATAGGAAGAGCTCTATGATCATTCACAGTTAAGGTACTGTACCGCATCTTCAGCAAGACCATCCAAATATGTAACAGCAAAATAGCGAGGGACAGAAACAAGAATCTTCATCAGTTGAAGCTGTTCCGTATCAATTACATGGCTCTACATCTTTATGTTGTATCTTGTACCTTCGCCATACTAACGTTTGGCCAGAGTATCATCTATAGGGACTATAAGAGAGGCGATAAGTTCGTCGATGACGCAGTCGAGAACTTGTTCCAGTCGTTATGCCAAAACCTTCAAGATGTTCCCTGCCGTGTAGCAGTGGATCAAGCCCAGAAGCCCGAGGTGGGCTGCGTATACTAGCTCACAGTATCCAGCTATATGATGCAGCTCATTACATCAGTCAAGCGAGAATCGGCTTTTCAGGTGGTTGTTGGGTTCCTGTCGATGATGATTCCTTATACGTTGTCCAAGTGCGATGAAAACGCCGTCAGGAACCACATGTAGGGAGGTTGTTTCCTTATGCATCATATCTCCTTATCAGGCAAGATCGTGAGAAGGAAGGGATATTTGCCTACTTACGTTACGTAAGATCAGTGTTAGGTTGACACAGAAAACTGAGGAACACGCTGACGTGGTCCGAGTTCATCTAGGGTCAAACTTACATAACATGTACTTGTTTTGCACCGTGGCGTCCCACCCGAGGACCTGTTTCTTAATCCCGGTGTGAAAAGGCACGCCCTTAACTTCACAGAGCTGCGTCGGTTAGACTGTACCGTACGGTGTATTATCACTTATTGGTGTCTCTTTTTGCTATCTTTTAATTACTTAGGTTGAGGTCGCAAAGTCCTTCAAGGGAAAGGGTATTGCAACCACTCTGATTCAATATGCCATCCAAACCGTAAGAATGAGACCATCGCGACTAACGGCGCATTAGCATCTGAAATTTCGAGCTTCAAATTCGCCGTCGTAATGCTACCAATATGTCAGGGGAGAAGTAAACGAACTGTCCTTGCTCTCACCTTGCGCGTCGATACGCAACTTTCCCCGGTCGAGCTGTACGAAAGACTGGGGTTTGAGAAAGTTTCAGGTAGGCACTGTTTTCATGGCGAAATTGAAGCCGCTTCGCTCAGGAGGAGATTACGATGCTCTTGTGGCCGTATGTTATTATTAAAGTGGCCCAAATGCTGCTGTTCTCAACGCTTGGGCTGTTGACCACAGTATGCAGTGCTAGTGCCTTGATTATTCTCCCGGTGCAATCATTCCACAATGCAACTCTTTTGACAAATAGAGGAATACTGCTCCATATAAGGCCTCAGGTCCTTTCGAGAATCAACTCATACAGAAAGTGTTTAGTTCTCACTGGAGTATTCAGCGCCTGCGAAGGTCTGGCAACGATGCCGTGGTTACGGTAGCCTAGTCTTGCGCCGTAGCCGCACGAGCTAGCCGATCAAGCTGTTCAAACCTACGCGGGGAGAACACGAAGGTGCCGTGAAGTGAGCTCGGACTTCGGCCTGAAATATCCCAGGTTATGAGATCGAATACGAGGGGCCAATAAATCCAGTACTGTGATTGGGTAACACATTGTTGAAGGGTAGCGAGCATGCAACACAACAGCATGCGTACATTAGAAGGGAAAAGAACGTTATTTACTACTCTGCGCTATCTATGGCTATGCTGAATGCAGCGACACAATAGATAACTACAAATCGATAATAGAGTATTAAAAACTTCTACACAGGCGGCTAACCTTAGCCGATAAAACATAATCTGATATAGAGGGGATGATGAGCTGGAGCTCTGTGGTCGGGTATACATACTGACTCGACGTCTTGAAGTGGCGAGTACACAATAAAATAAATGATGGTGTTGAAAAATATACGGTAGACATACTTAGTACGAATTACTTAGACAAGGCCTCTGCTGTTGTTGTGGCCTAGTAGTAGGGGCTCTCTTGCAACATCATTGATCACAATCGACGCCCTTCTCTTATTGCCCACTTCACTATTATTGTCGATGGCTTTTGAAGGTGGTAGAAGAGAGCTTAGAATAACACCAGTTAACAGAATAGACATGCCTATCAGCTGCGACATGCAGGGTAGTAGGCCATCAATGGCAAAGTTGAGGAATAGGACAACAACAGAGTGAGATGAAGCTATCACGTTCACAAGGCTTGTTGATGGATAAGATAAGGCGACGTTAAGAGCGAAGATAGCCAAAGTCTGAAGGAAGAGAAAAATCAGCGATGTACAACAGAGATGTGACAAGAGCTCACCTGCGACAGGCCAGCGATGACCGCCAAACCAATAACTTCATTGGGTAGGACTGTAGCAGGTAGCTCTTTGTTCTCATCGCTCCTAGTTAATGCTAGACCAGCAATGACGGCCAACACGGAGAGGACACATTGTCTTGATGCAAAGCCACTCCAAGTAGAGACGTGACCTGATGATAGAATGATATTAAAAAAGACTTAACAACAACTTTGCTTGCCTATAGCACTATAACGAATCAACAGGGTGGTACCAGACATAGAAAGCATAGCTAGTATCTGAACAAGGCCATGATGAGACCGCCAATCGATTTCGTACTTACTGCAAATGCGAAACCCAACTTATTGTTATTATCCGGGCTCACCCTTTCTGGGTTAAAAATTACGCTTTGGCCGTCGGGAAAGCTTCCAAAGGCTTCATAGGGTTCATAGTCATATGCAATAGTAGAGTCATCTGGCGACGCACTCCCACTGCCTAACGAGGATATCACAACACCGGCAAGAATCTAAGGATCACGATGTAGAAAGAAACCGTGGTAAAAAGACCGAGCTCACCACAAATATGAGGAACGCGTGCTTTTTAGTCAACAGTTCCCCAAAGACAAAGTGGCCGTAGAGACTCACAACCACAATGGCCGTCCCCAGGATAGCCGTGACGGGGCCTAAAGGACACAAAATACCAACTAAAAGAGGATAATAAAAGTTCCTCACCTTTCTCGGCAGGGCTAGTGAAAACGAAGGCTTTCTTCATAAGGCTGAGGGAAAGCCCCAACAACAATCCACCAAGGAGTGTCAGTGCCTTGGTTTTAATAGTGATAGAGTCTCCATGGAGGTTGTTGTGGTCGCTCCAGAAGAACTCTATCCGCCTGTTGAGGACCCAACGGTGTATATAGCATGCAACACCTAACAGGTGGATGTTAGAAATATCGAGGTAGACCATTGCATACCAGGTAGACTGGCTGTGAACCAGATAATGGTCATCATCTTCCATTCGGCACCAATCCAGTAATACTTCTCTATTGAGCTCTCGAGGATTCCCGTGGCCAGACTAAAACAGCGACACCCTCAATCCAATCAGAGAGCTAATTTTCAAACCAGGATCTATTCCCAATGTCGCTAAAACCCTAACATCAATTTTATCCACAAACGACAGACACGGAAGCTCACTGGACTGATCCGACAAGAAGATGATGAGCCCTTACGCCATAACGTAGCTAGTGGCACCGAAGCCCAACATGCTGAGTATTGAGAACGCTATGCATTTCTGGAGACCATGATCTCGTCTCGATCCAGCTGGCGATGTAGGTCGGTTCGTAGGCAGTAACATGGTAAGGAGATTAAGTGGGAACGTATCTACTCGACAGGCGTTGTCGTGGTAAACGTATTTCTGTTCCTCTGCGCTAGTATGGCAGCCGGTTGTGTGTTGCTAGCGTTGGTTCTTCAGGCGTTTCATCATTTCCGGCTCGATTTGCCGTTCCGCTGCATCTCCATGATTAACAATATTCCCCAGAGAACACGAATCGGTATGGATTTTATGTATGTAGGTTTTCCAGTAGCCAGAAAGGGCCCGGAGAGTGTTATTGTTGTTAGACTGTGCGCAGGGGATAAGCGTAAGGGAAACGCAAGAGTTTCGAGAGCGCAAGATGGCTGTACTAATCGTTAAGTCTGAGACGAAGTACTCGCAATCGGCTCGGATTAGAATCTGACCGGTAGCCTCAGCACTTAATACATTTACGTCACCGGTTCTGTTCGTTATCCTCTAGGATAGGTCTTGGGTCACTTATTTGCAGTCAAGGTCGTCGGCGTGTATTAACGATGATTGTTTTCAGTTCCCCTTCCTCCCTCCCCCTTACCTCAGCTCATAGTGCACCATCCACACCTACTACAGTAATCTCGGAGTCCAACTACCTAGTAGTGGCTATGATGAGGGAGGAACGACATCAAATCGACGGTTTGAGCGGAAATCATCACAATCGACTTTAGACAGGAGACATTCCTTCATCCCTCCGACGGCCCCACAGTTACTGCCAAACGAGCACGAGCCACTAGTCCTGCCTAACATCATTGATGGGCCTAACAGAAGGCGTGGTGAATTTTCCCGCATAAATAGAAGCAACACTGCTGCGACGCACTACAACGAGCTCGGTAGAAGAAGGGGCGGCGCACGAACAGTTCTACTGGACGGCTTGATGTCGTCCCATCCCGTTATGGAACTCATACCGGGAAGATTCTACTTCACTGTTATCGATGGTCTGCCTGTTGTCAATCCAAAAGCTAAGAGAAGGCCAGTACTGTTCAGCATTGATAACGAACTCGTCTACAGGAGATTTTTCCGCGATTTCGGGCCGCTGAATCTCGCGCAGATCACAGCGTATCTTCGCAAGGTGGCATCATCGTGCATTAACTAACAAAAGATACTTTCTCTGGCCAGGTCAAGTCGCTGCTCGATAGCGCCTCTCGAGATGGTCGACACGTTGTGCATTACTGTAGCAGCCACCCTGAAAAACGTAACTCTCGCACGACTGGGAAATTCTGCTCAATTTTCGTTCAGGCCCGAATGCGATATTGCTCGCCTCCGCGTATCTTATGCTCTACTGCAACCTAGCACCAGCTGAAGCAATTGAACGTGTCAATGGTGCCTATCCCCCCGTAGTGCCTTTCAGAGACGCAACTACGGGAGTGTGTCCCTACCCGTGCACGGTAAGATAACGGTAATCGGAACTGGCAAGCATCTTGGTGTCAGATATTCGATTGTCTATGTGGACTCCAGTATGCTAATACGTTAGGATGGTACGAGCCTAAACGGTTTAATGTTGAAGAATACAACTACTACGACAGCTTACTGAACGGCGATGTGAACTGGATAATCCCAGGCAAGATTCTTGCCTTTTCGAGCCCACAAAACGAGCGAATTGATATCCGAGGATATCCTGCTCATGTCCCAGAAGACTACCATGTCATGTTTCATTCGATGAAGGTCAAACTAATAGTAAGGCTGAATAACAAGCTGTATGACCGCAGCCGCTTCACAATAGCAGGCTTTGCTCACATGGACCTTTACTTCCCCGATGGCAGTTGTCCGCCATCATCAATAATAGGTCATTTTACTCAAGCGATTGAATCGGTATTGGATTCTCCCATTAGCCCCGGCACAGTAGCGGTGCACTGTAAAGCCGGTCTTGGCCGCACTGGCTGCATCATCGGTGCATACGCTATCAAACGGTATAGGTTCCCAGCTCGGGCGTGGATCGGCTGGAACAGACTATGTCGTCCAGGCTCAATTCTAGGACAGCAGCAGCAGTACTTGTGCGAATATGAGCGTTCTCTTTGGGCCCTACAGATGCCTGCCGCTGCTGCTCTAATCTTTGGCAGCAGATTCCCCTCTTCCACTGGGTACAGCGAAGATGTTGGTCAAGGCGACAGGCTGATTGCGGCCAAGCGAGAGTCGGAAAGAGAGAGGATGCTTCTTGCTAGGAGGAGTCATATTGGCGCCCCCGCATTCGCACTTGAAGGCTTTTAGCCTTTCTATTAGCTCCGTTGAGTGCTATTCCATTCATGTGTGAATCAACTGTTGTGATTTAATGAATGGGTTGAGTTTGTCATCCAGTGGGGAATTGTAGAAGTCAATTAACACAAGTACACGATAAATGCCTGAAGATTTCGGAACTGTACCGGACAAAGGACGCAGAACCGTACGTTAGCGAGGACGGCTGCTGCATCGTATAACTTGATGGGCTCAGGTGGCCATGGTGGCCCGAGAGGCAGCTAGAGTGCGGCAAGAACATACGGAGGCCAATAACACGCACAAGGCGACTGATGAAGTCTTCAACGGGGATCTAAAGACAAGATGCATTTCGCATAATGAAGTGCAGGTAAGCGCGCCGCCGCACTGGCGGTGGCTTATTGGATGCTCGCACTCTATGGGGTCAGTTGAACCCCGATTCGCCAGAATTGTTGAGGGGACCTGGACGGGTGCAAAACGCACGGATGCTTCGGCGGAAGAGAGAATTAAAGCGACTGGGGGCGAAATATGTTACAGATCGTCAAGTGAGGACATTCCAAGGCAACCAGCGCCACCCTGAAAGATAGCTTCTAGGTTCCTGACTGGATAAAGTGCGAATATTGTGAGGCTGTTCTGGAGTCCAAACGGCAAAAGCGAGCCAACAATCGTGAAATCGCTGAGGTATCGATGCAGCAACTTGTAGGAGGCATAAATGGTGTTATTC
Organism: Perkinsus chesapeaki; assembly: GCA_013115145.1. Taxonomy (NCBI): domain Eukaryota; phylum Perkinsozoa; order Perkinsida; family Perkinsidae; genus Perkinsus; species Perkinsus chesapeaki. The sequence goes on from JAAPAO010000045.1 coordinate 12,177, forward strand.
CCTTCAGATTACCAGCAAGCAGCGGGTAAAGGAGCTCACCGAATTCGCTCTTAGGGAGAAGGGACTAACGCAAGGTACGCCGAGAACACGGAAGCCAATTAGGCTTGGTTAGATGAACTCGAAATCATGACCGATTCGGGAGGACCAGAAGAGGAGGAATGGATCACGATAACCCAGCACGAGATGGCCATTGAACTTCTCAAGGAGGAGTGTGCCGCTAAGGTGGGCATACAAAAGCAAATATGAGGCAGGCGGATCTTTCCAGGTCGAAGATGCCCTCGAGTTGGTGAAGGAAAAAGACGAGGAGCTCATGCATGTAACGGCGAGCGAGATCAGGTGTGGCTTGCGGTGGTCTGCGTAGATAGTGACTGGAGTTATCTGGCCAGGTGGCGAGAGGCGGCAAATGAGTTGAGAGCTCAGAGAGATATCATGCAGGATAGAGTCAACACTCTACAGGCTGAAGTGGTGGAGCTCAAAGGGACCGTCCAGTAGCTGCCTCGCCGCGGTTATTGAGTAACGCGCGGGTTAGGTGGCAAAAGGAAGAGATTGCTCGACTCGAGGCTGACATTGAGCACCGGAAGGAGATGTACGCATGCCATCTTGATCGATTGGCAACCTATTTCGAGAAGCTGAAGGGGATAGATCTCCAGGAATGGGTAAAGCTACGACTTGTGCCACTCAACGACCACCTACTGGCTCTTGTATAGATACTGGGAGAGATGGACTATCACCGTCGCCTGCTCAAGGCGCACGGGAAAGCGCGTACGGTCCTACTGAATCCGCTTTGCAGTATCAATATTTCTCAGTTGAAGTGCAATTCCGACAACAAGAACAAATCGAAGCTCTCGAGGGGGAAGTTGCCGGTCTTCAGAGCCGGCTCACGGACATGACGCAGAGTACTCCCTCCATCTGCAACCTCGTGCTGTTATCCTTATCCTGAGCAGAATGCGACAACACAGTGGAGCGGATGAAGGAAATGGCCGAAGCAAAGATGAGGAGACTTCGCTGGCCAGCGAATGACGCTAATAAGCTTCTCGTCTGGAACACCTGGCTGGACTTTCGACCAGAACTTAGGTGAATAAACTCCTGGAGCAACATTGCTAGTAGAACTTTACCGCAGTCTCGAGAAGCGTCTGATTGAGCGGGATGCAGAGCTGAGGGAAGCTCGCGAGATTATAACGAGTCAGACGGAAATGATCGCCATTCGAGATGCTGAAATCGCAGAGAAGGCCACACAGATCAGTAGGCTCAGAAGCAGATGAGGTTGTTGGTTATGGTGGTGTGCAGCCAATCTGACGAAATGTGTTGAAGATCTCACAAAGAAGCTACAAGTGATTGAGCATGAGCATCGGATGGATATGTGGAGACTGAAGACGGACCACCATAACAGGACCGTTACAGCAACTGAACGAACGTGCGTTGGTCTTCGTCTTCGTCGTCATCCGCACTCAGTGCTATCTCTCTGTACAGGCCCTGGCAACTTCTCTGTCTTGTGTGTAATGTCCCCTTATCACCGTGCTATCATCAGGTTCCGGCGGCTACAATCACGATGGCAGAAACATCTAGAGATCAAAGAGAGAAATTGGACAGTAGGTTGCCTCGCCAGCGTCATATCCGACTTCCCTGCTCAGATCCTTATTGACTTCTTGCGCCGGCGGCTCTCATGGCTGGTAGGGTTCATTAAGGACGAGTCTCTTTTGAAGGAGATCTCGGACGCCCTTGGCCCTTCAATCATGGCGTCACATCTTGAACCTAGGATACGCGTCGATAATGCTAACAAGGACGGGTAGGCTGCCACCTGGCCTCGATGAGACTGGTTAACCTTTCCTCCCCAGGTTCTTTTGTGAAGGTTGTCGAGTAAAGGTACTGTATTCGGAAGCCATGAATGCTCTCAACAGAAGCGACACATCCCGCCCCACAACCGCCGCAGGCACGACGCGGCCGTCAACTCGTGGCGATACGAAACCGTCTTCAGACAAACTTACTCATCAGCCTTTATGGCGTCGTTGAGCACCATTTATGGGCACGCAAGGGGTTGAGTTGGGATGAGTATATAGCCGGGGACGTAACGAAACACAGTCAGAAAGCTCACACATTGCAGATCATGACTTTACTAATCTTGAAAGCATTTCTTGTTCGCGCTGCATTCGGTAGGAGTCTTATTGAAACACTTGTCGAGTTGGCTGTCTCTGACAGCACGTTCGATGACAGGTGGCTTATTCCAGTGCGCCTACCGCAGAGCTCCGTCTTGTTCCATGTGATGGACTCTATCTGTAACAACGACACTTTAGAGCTCCAAAGGCCATCGATGGTCAGAGGCTGGGAATCATCGTCACATGCCTTAACTTGAACCACTCCTCGCCCTTCATAGCTCTTGAGGTGGAAGATTTCCAATCGGATGATCGATGAACCTGGGGGCAGTACAAGACACTGTGTTAGGGAGGCAGACTATTGTTTGGGCTCCTCCAGCTGAAGTTGAGAGGACCAGCTCCTGCGGGACCAGATGCAATCCAACCAGGCTTGTCGGTTCTCTCTTCCACACTAAGAGACGCAGCAGTCTAGCACCAGCAGGCTCATTTCATGAACTCAGCTAATCTTTACGAACAAACAGTCGAAGCCAACGACGTCCCACAGTCCTCCATAGCTCACGTACAGCTGCCACTCATCACTGCTCTGGTGTATGCTCCCACCATTAGTGCCCCAACCAGGACCAGCTGTACCAGCTCGGATTCTGTCTAGCAAGGCGTCGGCACTAAAAACTGCAGCACTCTCAGGGGGGACGTCATCGCAAGTTAACGGATTCACAGCGGTAGGGGCCACTTCAGGATAGCCATTTTCACATAACGTGCTCTTTTTATTGGTCTCTGATTCCCAAAGTATAGCCATGAAGTCCGCTATTAGGAAATGCAACGGCCAGGGTGGGTGCGGCCATGATTCAGGGCCAGTCCGAGCTAGTCGGTCACCCAACTTCTCTGCGACACCCTGCCAAGCCCACAGAGAAGTCTCGGTAGCTTCCGCAGTGGCCGAATATATATCCCGGAGGCCAGAGCTTGAGAAGCCAGGGATCTGGACTGGCGAATGCAGGGCCAGAATGACAGTCGCCGGGTGAAGTTTCTGCACAGTTGTAATCTGAGCTTGGCCGTACTTGATATCGAGTTTGAGGCCGTCGGCAACCAGTTCACATGCCGACAAATCGACGACTACCAAGTCCGTAGGCTCGAGAGGCCAAAGGTTATCATTGCGGAGATCGCTGTTAAGACTGCTTGCGGCAACAAGAGCATTGCAACCACGCTTGCAGCCAACTTTATGCGGCCGGAGATCGGCTTTGGGATAGCGCAGTCTGAATAAAAATATAAGCGAGTGAACTTGCCCAATCCAGCTCACTTCAACCATCTATACCAAACCGATATCCAACTGCAACAGCCACAGTAGTTCTTTTTGTACTTCCCCTGCCGTACGCAACCTTCGAACGAGCTACATGTGGCATTCATACGCCCCGCCGATTTTTCTTCGACTTCACCTGATGCTGGCAAATTGATGCTTTTTCGAACACTACGATCTACACCCCGGACAAATGTCGATGCCAGAGCTCTTCCCACACGCATGAACTCCTTGTGACATTGAGCAGCCAATGAACAACAGCCGCACAGTCTGGAAAGAAAGGTGCAGAGAAAATCTCCCGCAATTCTCACGTCGGAGCCCGATTCCAGCGCAGCCTTGACTCGAGCCAGCTTGCACCGGCTGCTGTTGAAAGTGTGCAGAATGCCCGACTGTAGCCAGAAGCTCCTATCGATATCGCCTCCATAGAATCCATTGAAATAGGCATCACTATCCCATTCAGGAAACATCTTCGATGGGAGATCAATGGATGACTGCGAAAGGTGGAGTGTTGGAGCAGCTTCTTGACTCACTTGTTGGATTAGGCTTATCTCGTGAACGGAATGGGTTTCAGGAGGCCGGCTGGTATTGAGCACATGTTCTGGTTCATACTCTGTCTGAGGCTCGGACTGGACCGTAATACCTCCCTGGCAAAAGGACAGGCTGTATATCAACGGTATAGATAAGAGGCCTGGTGACCATATCGAAATAACAGGTTCGTAGCGAATGGGTAAAATGCGTGGTGGACAGGATTACTACTGTAAGACATGAAGAAACACGAAGAGGCAATTCTCACTGGCAAGTCCTCGAGCACTCCTCCCGCCCAAGCTGTGATATTGAGATGCATGGAGTAAAGTGATGCATTCGGCCAATATGGCCGGGGAATTAGCACAAGTGTGAGCAGCAAGGCTCCAGCTATGATAGTGGCAGCTAGGAGCAGACCTTTCTTAATGGGATAGGCAGGATGTCCTCGCTCGACCATTCGCTTTATATTGGGTAAGATACTGGAACAACTTCGTACATTATAGGACGCCCTAGGCCACCCAGTAGCTGTTTCGGATACCGGTGGTGCCGGCACATGAGCGTGTATACTTTACAGTATTCCACTCAACAAGTTCTTCAGCCTACTCGAACACAAATCAGAATTGCCGACACTGTTTCACATCATTGCAAAGCATGGCTAAGACAAAGGTCAACTGTGGTGACATTGAGATAGAATGGTATCCAAGCTCCCTGAATAATATAGCATTGATGAACGACAGCCACACACTAGTTAGGATTCAGGACTTACTGGTTTCCTGCTTCACACGAGGGTTAATGACCAACTTGGTGAAGACGTAGAAAAAGCTGTCCAACGAAGCCATGCCCACGTTATCGCCGAACACGGCTGTAGCCTGAAATGAGAGCGCGGCCCACTCACCAAAGGGCAACCGTTGGTGGCATTCTGATGAGCATACCTCAGGCCAAAGTTCCTCAAAGAGAGCATCCTTCGATGCGTCATCCGGAGCATACGTATTTGGCAGGACAATCTTCATGATCGAGCTGAGACACAGGAGGGCTGTGGAGGGCCGAACGGGAGATAGAGTGGTACCGAAGTTCTTCTTTTGATCGACGTTGTAGGAACTGATCATCGGTTACACCCATAGATTCGAACCTGAGAGAATAGGAATAGAAAGTTGAAGTATAGCAATAAAGATACCAGATAACACGAGAATTGAGAACTGCTGAGAAAGATGAGCCAACATACCTCTGTGGATGTAGTAAACTATCACACCCGACTTCATCACCATAGTTCTGTATGTCAGCCACGCTTCTTATGGTGGGCCTGAAGAGTGAATCAAGCGAGCCAAGTCCAAGATCGCATTAAGTAAGCCTTCTTAGCTTAGTTGGTAGAGCACCCGCTTAGTAAGCGGGAGGTCGTCGGTTCGACTCCGGCAGAAGGCTTTTCGGAACCCCTCTGTCGCTTTCGAACCCGAACGTTTGCTCGTAAATTCTACTTCCGTTTCCTACTTGGGAATGTCGTGCCTGATGCTTGGGCACCCAAATTGCCGCGACTCATCCGTTACGTTCCGTTTGCCACGCTTCATACACCTGGAAATAAAACCTCTCGACCATCACAACACGTATGTGCCCACTTTCCTAGGTCGGGATCGGCAAGGATTTCCTTCTCACTAAGTGCGTTGTAATGGATACAGTCCGCTGCTGTGATGTTGTCTGTTGAGTTGGCCTTCACGTTACCTGCATGTACGAGAAGTCCTTAGCTAGAATCCATCAAGGCATAGCATGCCTTGCGAAGCACTCACCAGATTTGACGCCGAAAACGAACCCCTCGGGAACGGGTAGTGCCCCCTGAGCAAACGGGACATGCTGCTATCAAAACAACTCTGACTCACCTGCATGAGGTTTTTAGCTTCTCCCAGTGGCTCATTAACGACCTCTCGAGCTGCCTCCGCGCGCAAGCCAACGATTCTAGTCTTCTCGTCGACGGCATTCCACCTAAGTTCGCGCCCATTTCAGATCGGGCATTCTTACCCTAGACTCACGTTAAAGCTTGTTTGGCCCCTTGACCAGCAGCTAACTGTATCTTCTCCATCTTGCCAAACCGGAAGAAGGGATCTCTGGTCTCATCCGGCCTGTCAGTAGAGCCCATCGAAACCGTGGAAGGCTTTTCGACTTCTTACCATGCATAGTCACGGTTAATTACTTCTCCGCATTGATAGTTCTTATGGGTGAACCGATACCTGCGTCACTGATAGCCTAGGAGCGGTACTGAAGTCCAACCTGTCCTTAACAGAGGCGGTCTCTTCTCGAGCGACATCTACTGGGAAGATACTTTCCTTCGCAGTGTAGTCGGAGTCCGGCGGTTTATAACCGAAACCTGGCAATATGAAACGGGACAATCTACAGTACCGGTCATCTAGAGAGGGAGAATCGATGGGCAGCCGTAACTTCTTCAAAAATGAGAGTTTTGAGGTGTATCTTATCTGGGATCGGCCACTCTTCACGGGAGAGTCAGAGTGGGAAGATCCAATACAAAGCCCGTTATGATACGACCCCCGATGATGAAACAAATGAAAACCATTGGCAAGAGAAATGTTACCATTTTTCTATCTCCTCTTTCACATTCGTTTGAGACAAGCGAGGTTCGCTTGGTGCCCAAATATCGGTTTATGCCTTCTTGACGCAATATTAAGATAAAAAGCCCTCACCTTTAAAGGAGCTGTCCTTTGTTGCTGGTGGAAGATCATGGCCTCGAACATACGACTTCCCCAATGGCTCGCGCTTGGTCGATGCATACACTTGCTCAGCACACTCATCCATATAGGCTGCGACACCGACTCTTTCCTGTGCCTGATACAGTGCTCATCGACAGGCTTTTAGACGATCTTCCACTTCTTACTTTCATCGTTCTCTCGGCGTTCTCTCCCTTCAGGGACTTTATGCCATGCGTGATCCTCTTGGGGTCTACAGCATGATCCAAGCCCACCATTCCCCAATGCACATTCATCTTCCCCGGTTCGTAGTCTCTTCTATATTTCCTCTGCTCTGAGAGACCGGGATGCCGAGGGCTTCAAAAATGCTACTTACCTGCCGGGGTTGGAGGAACAGGAAAATAAATATCAGGTTGTAGATCACACTCGGCCGAGTCGTCGAAGACTGCGATACCTGACAGACGATGCCAAGTGATCATCGGTATGGCGCTGCCATCGAAGCTGCTACTTTTGCCAGCCGGCCTGATGCCTATAGTTATCGGGTCTATCCGTATTTTCCCCTGAGATCAGCGACGATCCCTCACGACAGCCAGAGGGGCTTACCTGGGAGACCATACGAGTGTAGTTATCCCCCACTGGCTCGTCGGACATGCTAATTCAATATGCAACTAATCAAGACCGAGGGTGAGGTGAGGAGGGTCCCTTAAAGGGTCTAGCACCGTGCTGTCCCAAGTGGTAAACCCAAGGTAGGTACTCGATGATCATTGGAAAGATTCCCTCAAACAACAGTTATGGAAGGAGAATGTCTCATCAGTGAAGCAATCGGCGTTTCCTTCAGTGCCAAGCTTCACTGTATCACAACAGTTATCATACCTTACCGAGAAGCCATAATAACGGACTAGCAGCCCAAGTTGACGTACTGGAAGTTGCCCAACCAGCAATCAGGGTTGCCTTGGAAATCTGGTGCGGGCAGGTCCACCCCATCAACATATCCTTCATGGCAACAACGCTCAAATGTGAACCTAGCAACATCTGTAAAGGCGACGATGGAGAATGAAGCTGCCTGAGATCGAGGGCAGAGCTCAGAGCGAACTGCTCTCAGAGGCGTCAAGATGTAGGCACCGGCAGCACGACACAAGGCTCTTCTTTTGTCTCAAGCGACTTCTAGTTCGTATGCCACGCCCGATATGTGCCGAAGAGAGATCGATGTATAAGAGAAGGAGAGGTTGACAATTGGTCACTGACTCTTCATTCCAGCACGAAGGGTTGCCCCTTGAGCCGTATCTTTCTGTTGTGCAGCAGAGATCGAATCTGACTTCAGAATGCATTATGGAGACTTATATTTCTCTGAATACGTGAAGTCCCCGATCCAACAGGCCTGGTTGCCTTTTGGTTCTGTGAAGCCAGAAGATGTGTTGTCTACCAGCCCGTGGCAGCACCAATGATATGTTATACCTATTCCACCGAGTCGGGCGCCGCAACCGAGGTCGACTCATGAGTAACGTACCCCTCGATCGGTCCCAGCAATCGCCATTCCCTAATGCCCCAAACCGTATAGGATCACAGCATGTCTCCCAGGTGAACCTTCCAACCCAGCAATCGTGGGCCACCAGTACAAGAGGGTAGTATATGTACAAAAGACGAGAAACAGACCGCATTCGCCAGGAAAGCTCCAAGACTGCTAAGTGGATTCTGGGATACTTTCTATTAACAAACGAAAACCTTTCAGTTTGAAAATAAACCTCTACAGTAAGAGAGTGATAACGAGGAAGTAAAAAAGCAGGTAAACAATGGCGGTGGCAGTAAACTGCCATTATTGCAGCACCTGCTGCTGCTCGCAGTGGAGCAGCATTGGATGGCTCCATAACTGTACCAAGTCGATGCGAGGTAGCTTAGAAAATAGCTTAGATACCCCTCCGGTAGTAGCAAACACAACAAGCAAACATAACAGCACACATCAATAACAAATCACATTAATTGACATCACACCGAAGACGTCGCTGTGATCTAACTCGCCTGCTTAATCTCGTGCATCGTCTTTTCTACTCTGATTTCCGCAAATATAATGACCATCAACTTACACAGCCTCTCTTTAGTTCCACCATATCCGGTCAGGAGAGATAAAAGCTTAGACACACCAAGACGACACATGTCGTCGTCCGTAACTTCCACACCTCCGTACTTGGCAAATGCCTTTCCTGGATCCTGGATGCTGGAAGCCAGGGCATACTCAGTTCCATTGATTTTAAATCCGCTGGCATAGCCATTCGAGCTGAGTAGAGAAACAACGACAATAAAAAACGACAATACGGAGAATCCGCTCAACATACAACTCATAAGTAGTAGGACCTTCGATACTGTCACAATGAACCTCGCGTAAGAAAGAAGTGTCATTGGCCTTGAATGAGACCAGTAGTTCGTAGGTGTCAGTGAGAACTGTGCAAATATCATGGGCAGGTTCGTAGGGTAGGACAGTAATGTCATCCGGCGGTGGAGGGATATATAGTGCTCCTCCCTGAGACACAAGAGTTTCATCAGAGTGGCTTTATACTTCATCTTAGTACTTTCTTAGACTGCTGTCCATGGCCGCCATCGCTCTGAGCAGGTTTGGATAATCCCTGCGCAAGAGGTAAAACAGCACATATGAGGTGGAATATGAACATTGTCGAGATCTGCAACAGAGGGTTCAGTGCTGCGCACTATTGTATAGTTTCTAGTCCGACGTTGGCGAGTCCCGACCGATACTCAAGTCTACTATTTACGAGGAGACGATGCGAACCTTATAACAATATATTGCATGCCGACACTGTGAGCCGTAATAGGGGGTAGGACATGGGGTCGGTAGGGTTTTGATACGATCGTAATTGAGTCTCGGCTTCCCAGCGCCATTCCCTATTCAGAGCATGTATATCATTTAAACAGAGGAAGCGGTTAATTGATAGGAGACTTGCCCTGGCAATGCTTGTGTCCTGGGCTCGAGGTGGTCATTTTTGACGGGACAATGCGGCAGCCTTCCAACTTGTAGCCTTCTTAGCTTAGTCGGTGAGGCTTACTAAGCGGGTGCTTAGTAAGCGGGATGTCGTCGGTTCAACTCCGGCAGAAGGCTTTACGAGGCGCCTCAGTGGTTGCTAATCAATCGCCTTACGCCCATGTACCGCTTCTTTCAAACGAACGATGATGTACACTTCCCTATGGATTTACGAACAATAGTAGTGCTCTAGGCTCGTAGTGAAACCAAAAAATACAAAAAGATATATGCTAACGGATATGTAGAAGCAAGTATACTATAAAAAGATTACGATGAGCTTGAAATGAAGAAGCTACTCTAAGCCTTTAGCTGGAGCTCTACTTCGATTAGTTGGCAATGGAAGGAACAATGCTATCCACGAGGGTATCCCTGAATGATACAAATAACCGGTAGAGCGGTTAGTATTGGAGAACACATACATGTGGCAGTTGCCGTGCCATCATTGAACACTTCTTTCATGCTGTCTAACCAACTTTGCCGGGGCCCTCTAACATTCTGCAATTGTTCAACACCAGTTTGATTATGACTGAGGAAAACTGACATTAGGAATCGATGAAGCAAAGGGGGTCCTACATTATTGCTGATGTTTGGTCGCATATCATGATGGCCGTAAAGAGGCCGAAAACGAGGCCAAAGAAGAATGTAAGCTAAACATAATGATGCCCACGCGCGAAGGGGAGATGACATAAGATATTATTACCACTCCGAATCCAATCAAAGGACCGTCGATGTCGCAAATATCTGGCCCTTTTTGGGCTGGCTCCGGCAATCCTATTCGCCCAAAGCTTACTACAAAGTTCTCCCGATTGTGGCAGTGGTGAAGTCTGGAGACGATCGCGAGAACGGAGAAGCCGCAAAGGATGCTGACATACTACAAGGGGCGCAAATCTCGAAATAAAGCTCCCTTGATTCGTTACCGCTAGGAAAAGCATAAAATGCTTTTGATTGTACATACCAACACAATTGTTAACCCATGGGCAATGATGGTCCATTTTAAGTATGCATCTTCCACAAGTACCTTACCACCATTATAACTCTCACGTCTGGCTGGGAAACCCACTGCAGTGATGAGCCCTAGGCGGCTTTGGTATATTGCATCTTTTGCAATATCTCCGTTTACTAGTCTTCCCTCTCACCGACACTCCCGTGACTGCTGCTGCTGTTGCAGACGGTAGCTGAGCAGCTGCAGCATGAATGTCGGCTGTTAATGATGGTGGTGTTGCAGCAGATGCTGACTCTGTAGACGTGTTTAAAGCAGTCGTCCGATGCCTGCTCATCATTGATAATAACTCATCCGTGATGTGCCCAGTACTACTCTATTGCTCTAGAGGCCATTTCTATGCCGTCAGTGTCGAGTTCTCCGGTAGCTCTTCCAGCCTCGAGATCATCCTCTTGTATAGGCTTATCCAACGGCACCTAACAACATATATCTAAACTTGACATCTGAGTCTGAGCTAATACACCATTTCAAGATCTAATTAGTAAAAGCCAAGACCAAATTATAATAGCCCAGAACAAATTAGTAAAAGCCAAGACCAAATTAATATAGCCTAGAACAAATTAGTAAAAGCCAAGACCAAATTAATATAGCCTAGAACAAATTAGTAAAAGCCCAGACCAATTTCGCGTCCAGAGTGGACGGAGGCTCAACGCACCATCAGAGATCCCTTCTGCGGTAAATGCTTGATACGCCTCCTCTGTCATCGTTTGCGTCGGTCAATTCTCATTACTACCCACGTGACGATAGAGGTTAGTCATCTACATCATCGCCTCAGTAACCTCATCTTACCCCTTCGAAAGCAATAGGTGGATCACAAATCATGACTCACAATCGGCTAAGCTGGTCGGACCAAATAGGTTGCAGTATTAATTTGTTCTGGGCTTTTACTAATTTGTTTTTGGCTTTTACTAATAAGATCTTGAAATGGTGTAGAAGCAGGGCGACTATTCATCTTAGCATCTTTGAGTCGCACGTGTTAAAGATTGATAAACATTTCGGACATCCCCCAATAGAGAAGTGTTACTACCGCTCCTGGATCCGTAAGCATGCATGCCATGTGAGACCAAATTGACAGTACCTACAGTGACAACAGAGAGTAAATATAACATAGCATAGAGGTTAGCTCCGTACAAATAGGATATTAAATATAACAAAGGCAATAAGGGGCCAATACCCCGTTCCTTCAGTTTGCACCCAGGTCCATAATATACGATATCCTACTGTATAATAGGCACAGGCAAGCAGTAGATCAGCTATAGTGACGCAAGTGAGTCCGCAGCAATCCACAATAAACCACATTTCAACGCACGGTGTGGTGGAAAGTGATCCTGCTGTTGCCGCAAATGCTAATGCAAACTGATGAATCTTGCTTCCTCGCTATTTCCTAATTACAACTTTCTGCGGCGGGGGCGGGGCCCAGGGGATAGAATATGGCGCTGACGGGGGCTTAGGCCGCTTAAATAATTGTACTGGAAACCATCACTTCTCCTATTGTACGAGTATGAATTTACTTCACAGCTTGACGACGTATGAAATGTCAAAACGTAACTCAACGGCGGCTAACTTAGTTATTTACCTTAAAGGTGGGACGCCTCGTCAATGGTCTACTGTAAGTTAAACTCACAGTACCCGTAGCTCTACAGGGTGATAAAAATGAAGTCATAGGTAACCTTTTTCGTGTTCATATTGCGAACTTCGTACACCTTAAACATTTGACTTGAACATAACTCAACTGTCTTCTGCTCAAGTTCAACATGTCAGTGGGATGGAGAACAATAGAAAAGGGAAGCTAACTTCAATTCCAAACCCATTGCTTGATCTTTAGCCGCCCAGAACCGCACATGCAAAGGCTTGCCACTAGTTCGGTATGGTGTTTGATTTTATACCAACAGTTATTCATGTAAATAACTAACATTTTAGTCTTAGACTGTTAGGATTATTCGTTGTTTACAAAGAACTCGACAGTCAAGAAGTAGATCAAGAAGCGTGACTGGTTTGAGGACCCAAACTTATCTTCAATGAAAGTAAAACGGGATGATCACCTTGTAGCGATTGGGATCACCAACACAAGTATTTTACGAAGCAATGTGGTTCTACCCCAAAACGCGTCGGAGATTGGGCGGGGCACATCAGATAGATGTTAAAGACATATTGTTCTTACTGCAGCAACCTCAGAAGCCTTCGATTGCTTGATACATGCTCGAGGGTAACGGTAATCTCAAAAGGAGTAGTAATACTGATAGTGATGGTGTTTGCGTCTGATGCAAACGTAATCGAGGCACCTAAAATAGCTTAGCAATATCCAATTGAAGAGAGGCAATTACTTCTGACATATTCTTGTACAAGAGGAGGGAAGGCATCGAAGCTCTCCAGGATAACCTTGTTACCTTCCATGTGAAAGGGGATCGGAGCGGTGCTCTCGAGTAACACCGAGTAAGGGTCTCGGGTACCCAAGATCCTAAAATACAAGTACTCCGCCGCACACGTTGGATGAGACGACACTCTGCCGACAAATAAATACCGTCAATGTGGCACCTTTAGCCACCACTTACAACTTGCTGACTTGGTTACTGGGTGAGTTAGTAACCTGAACCTCGCCAGTTCCTTCACCAAGTATCGGAACAGTCCCGTTGAAAACATAGACACCATTAGGGGCAGGTCCAGGTGCTGAAGTTGGTCCACCAGTGGTAGGAGACCCGGTGCTCGGGGCCCCGGTGGTTGGGGCCTGCGATGTCGGGTTATTGGTAGTTGGGGCGCTTGTAGTGGTACCATTTGCTGACAAAAACGAATTGCCACCATGGGAAGAAATGCCTCTTGTAACTTACAGCTGCTGCATCCTTCCCAAAGGACGACATTCATACCCACGAGAATGGCTGCGAATGCGAGCTTCATTGATGTCGATTGAACAAAATACCTACGAGAATGAAATCGAAAACAAGTTAGGTAAATCCACTGGGCCGCTTGGTCGGTGAAGTCGTGAAACTATCGGTAGACGATGGCCGACCATGGTCACAAAATCTCAAAGGCTTTAGACGAAGTTAGCAGGCAGGCAATTCGAGGTAGAACACCTCGAGACCTCGGAGAAGAGTGATACAGCGTAGCCGACGCTGCGTAGGTGAAACCAAGTGCTCGACATCAGCACGGATAGACGAATCCGGCAAATCTTCACTTCCGACGAAAGCCATACGCATGCGCATTTAGCTAATTAGCGCCCGTGTCCGACGAAGAGCAGCAGGGGAAAGTGAGGAGTCGCGGCTACATGTGGCCGAACAGGATCAGCTTACATACAGTACAGCAGGCATACACTTACAAACGATACAAGCAGAATAGATACATGAACCTCCTACCAAAACTTTTCCCCGCGTGCTAACACGTAACCTGTGCGCAACTCAATTGCACCGCCCGTATCGCGGTGATTACTATCGGGGTAAGTGGCTCGAGACAAGTCGGGGATATCAGTCGTGCCTGGCTCGGGGTCTTTGATCAAGTGAAATATCTAATTCTCAACCTGGCAGAACTATGAGAAGGGACCGAAGGGTTCATTCAGACTCGCCTGGCTTCCAAAAGTATGTACATGCGTGCCACAAGGTTTGTGAGGCACATTATTCTACTTCGCATTACCGAGTCATGGGAGTTGATAGTCTAGCAAAGTCTAAAGCTGAGGTGCTTTGATTTCGTTCCGCTTCCAGGTACTTGCGGTTATCGCATTACTTTCCTGTTGAAGAGAAGCTGAATGCGCTTTATGTGGTTTCGCCAAATGTACGCGTACAGCGAGTCGGTGGCCCTCATAGGGCAGTAGATTAGCGGATGACTGGCTCTCAGAGGGGCTAGTAATCCCTGCGCTTCACTGCTAGGCCTTGAACTATTCTTTACTGCTAGGCTTCATATTCCATTTTCAGTCCGCTACTGCGGAACTCGACACCTCAAAGCCTCTTGAGTTGAGAAAAGTGTTACATGAGCCCGAATGCTAAATTATTCTTCTGATGCAGTCGGCGGTCTCGTACTGCTCCGCTCCCAGTGAGCAGATTTCGCTGCCACGTTGGCGTCCACTTGAGTCAAGTGCATCATCCGCCACAACCTAACTCATCATTCCTGGCCCATGATGGGCCGCCCATCTTGGCGCAGCAACTTACTTGGCTGTCTCCTTCTTGTCTATCTCCGCCTGAAATAGTTTTCGATTAACTTCTTCCAGTTTCTCTCTAAGTTGTTTATTGGCACCTAAAAACCACGACAACTCAGCAATACGCGCGCGCGTCTAAGGACGGGTGCGCAGCTCGTGTCGTTGACTTCATCACCAACATATCGTATTTTAATCTTACTCTGGAGCTCCCTCAGCTGATATTGCATCTGGTCCTTGGCGCTTTGTTTTGCTAGGACAGCCCCTTCCAGTCTGGTGGCGAGATCGTTGGCTCTGGAAGTGTGCTGTATTGTTTAACATGCACTCGTACCTTTCTAATTGATTTAGAGCTTCTTGAGTTTTTTGACGTTCAGCAGCCAGTTTATCTTCCCACGCTTCGGTGGTCATGCTGTGATCGTCCAGCTATAGGAGACCAGTTATGCGCTCACTGCGGAGTCGGTCTACCACGCTTTTCATGAAGGTCTCTTTCGCTTCAACACGTTTCAGTTTATCTCGAACAGCTCTTTTCAGTCTCCATCTCCGCTCTCGTTCCAAAGATATCTGGCTCGTTAGGGACGACTGCGTAGTGGCTAGAGAAGCACATGCGCTTGAGTCGGCTCCACTCCTCGAAAACCTTACCCATCATGCGGCTCATATTTTTGGCTTCTTCGATTTCCTGCTCCTTTCGTAGTTTTTCCTCCTCAACCTTGGCACGGGACAGGGCTTCCTGCTGCCGCTGCAGTTCAACTACGCCGAGCTGATCTCTCGATCGCGCCAATGAACGCGTCTAATTAGTTTCAGGTCTAACATGCTTTGCTCTCCGCCTTACCAAGAACTTGCGATCGTTGGCGATCCTCCTGTTCTCGGCCACAGCAAGATCACGTTCCTTTTTTATCTCGCTTAGTTTCGCTTCCAAAGCTTGCACTTCTCTCTTTCTCAGTTGAGCTTCTTTCCAGTAGTCCTACAACTCAACGCGTAAAAATATTTTGTCCCTGCCTTGCCTAGCCGGTACTTTCATTCCGGTTTCGGTTTTCTGCAAAGCAGCTCGGGTGCCTGATGAGGTCCATTCGAGCTCCGCAGTTCTGGCTGATCTCACCAGCGAGGTCATTCTCACGTGATTCGAGCTTTCGCTCCAGCGCCTTTATTTTCTGCTGCAAATCTACGAGTAAGGCGGGAGAGAAAGACGTCGAGAATCCCGACACATCGTGAGGTCGTTCATCTCCGCCGTTCGGGGACATGGGATGTGACCAAGGCAATCTATTCAGGGCTTGAGAGCGATTCTCTATATAACACGGTATAATGTCTGGCCACGAAAGGAGCACGTGTATCAGCATGGTTAGTCTGAACGATGAATCAACAAGTCTAGTTCTTTTGGAGTGATCAATGCAAGATCGGCACTGCTCCAACTCGCCTCGATGGCATACCTTGAATGAGGCAAGTTATTGGAATAGCCGAGCCACAAAGCCTCAGAGGCTTCCCTTTGTCATTCCGACTAAGCGTTCAAACCTCGTAGCGACTAAATCTTACGAGCTGCGCTGATGCTCCAATGATCTATGGCAGAGTTGCTCAGCAGTTACTCACTTTGCAGTGGCGGAGCGTTTGTCACTCACGCCGGAGAAATGAAGTATCCAATCTCCGGGCGTATAGATATTCAGATATGAGTTCATCATTTTCATCGCCATAACTCTGATGTGGGACCGTATGGGAGAGGCCACCATAGCTTGAGCTCTCTCAGCATCAGCGAAGCTAACACTGGACACCAACAGCTGGCCAAACTTGGCCTTTTGCACGCTTAAGGGATCCTTGGAGGTGGCACCAGCAAGATAACTAAGCGAGATGAATGACTGCTTGTCAAACAACACAAAAGATACGCAATGACGCTGCCTTGCTCCACAAACCCCGGGGAGGGATACCTAATAAAAGAGGATTTAGCAAAGGACACTTCAGAAGAACTGGCTCACATGCGATAAACTTCCTTGAGGAAGGCGCGGCTCCAATGTGAGTTACGGAGGAGAAAATGCCCCGTATTGATGAGCATCTCCCGCTCGCCCGAGAAAATAAAGTCTTTGTGGGGATTACTAACAATGAGATGCTGATCGATACTGATGCTCGTGTTCATGAATAGCGAATCAGCGTCCATCCAGAATATGTACCTGACACGACGACGAACACACGAAGAAATTTACTAAAGAGGAGAAACGCTTGACGAAGAAAACGTTCACTGTACAAAAGGCGTACTCGGCAGAGCGATTATGAGAGAACTTGAATGTTTCCATAAGATAGCTGATGATAAGTATCTTGCTCCAATGAGGGAACCCACGGTCGCTCCAGTTGCATTCCACCGCAAAATAGCCATATCCGTGCTTCAATGCATAGCGTACCTGTAAAAGGTGAGGAAACTGGCAAAGCTAACGCTGCTCTTACGTGATTTCGCTTTGCATCAGTGAAGCGTCGCTGGGGTCCTATCCATGCCGAGGCGATAATAATAGTTCTATTGGCTTCCTCAGCAGGCTGGACAACGATGGGATCACCTAATATTCCGCTTCGATTTAGAACCCATGGCGGTTGTCAGGAAATTGAAGAGAACGGGGCTGTAGTAGTGTTGGATAACCCGTCATACACGAAGTGTCCTTCCCACAGTGGATCCTCGTAACACAGTCAGCTACAGCAAAGTTTTTACACCCAGAACATTCGCAGTGAAACTCTGTCTCGCCACACCATCCTGCTTGAAAGAAGATCACAGGTGTGAATGTAGCTGAGATGACCGACCACTAGTGCTGCAACACGGGAACTCCCATGGATTGCATTTGGCAGGTTGCCCGTCAGGTAGTGGATATCTAACTAAATTAGAAACTCTATTCTTTAAGAGCACAGTGATCACTCTGGCCCGCATCGCCCATCATCTCTAAATAATTTGCCAGAAGATGTGGGGTTTGGTAACACCCGTGAAGGTAGAGCAGACGTAAGTGACCTCAGAGAGGGAGCATGGGGGCTCCTTGTGAGGGCGGAATCAGATTCCCCTAAACAATCTGAGCTTTTCCGAGCTGCTCTTTCCACCAAGCTGCTCACCAGCAACCATGGGAAAAGCTACCGCGGCCTTAGTAGGCCCATCATACAGGACCTTCCGTTCAAGTTTGTCGATACCTGCCGCCAAGGAATGAGGCTGCTGTCTCTTGATCGCTGCTCATAAGTCACCGACTCAGCCGAAGTTTCGTCATGTCTTGCCTTATAATCTCGACAACTCCCTGTTCCCTCCAACCCCACCTATCCCTCGATATGGTATATGATACACGGCTGATCCAACTCTTACCCAATACGTGAGAAGTTGACAACCATGAAGAGCATCATACACAACGTAAGTGTCAATGGCACCGCTATGGTAAAGATAGACTTCATGTTCTTAAAGGCTTACTGGTCATCACTCGCTTACTTCCGAACAACAATAACTCGACCTTTCCAGGTTACAACACGACACAGTGCCTCTGTGACAGAGGCGTTTTGAAAGGATTTCTGTATTGCCATCCACGAAGTACGATATGAGGCCGAGATCGAAACCTAAGTTGGACTACTATTGGCGAAGGAGGTGTCCTAAATCGTCATTGATAACACTCATATGAACTAATGCTAACACATTAAGAAGGTCAATCTGTCGTGGGGCACACTAGTGATAAAATGATCAGGGGTCGTCGAAGCCAAGAGACGATGAAAGAGAACGTCTGCCGGGCAAATTACTTGCTCAATTACGCGCTAGGGATAAAATCCACTAGACAATGCACACAAAGCAAGCGACAAACTTGCATGGGCCGGGGCGGCTACCGTAAGATCAGTAAGACCAACGATGCTTCTGCTACTTCCTTGTAAGCTCCCATAACGGAGTTCAACAGCTTAGAAGCTATTCCCAGTCAATCTGACCTTAAAGGGACATTCTATTGAAAAGGGAGGCCATGACTGCCAAGATGGTGACGGAGGCTAATCACCAAATCTTGCATCAGAATCTACGCTGTAAGACGTTTTGAAGTGTAGTCTTTTGGTAGCACTTATCCTTATGGCAAACTCAAGCGATGACAAGGGAACTTACGGAAAAAGTAAGTTAATGTAAGATCTCACCAAAATACAGCCAAAGCCGATATTTTTGGTAGACCCCCACGTACAGTAGGTCACTCTCTGGCTCGACCATGAGAAACCTACCGCTCTTGAACTAATACGGAAAAGGCATACAATGCACTGAAGGCATTGTTACAGCTACTAGGACTGAGTCTCTCGGAGCAGTCTTCCGCTGCTGCTCTTCACTTTATTAAATACGATAGTTAGAGGGAGCGGCTGGGTTAGGACGACGGTGATACTCTTGTCCAGCACGTAGGTGAAAGTAGCACCTGATCACAAATCGTACTCGCCACTCACTAAAACAAGATGGTCAACAAAATAGCTGCGGTACGACGAGAAGACTTGAGTCTTACTTTCGATGAATCCTCTCACGCTAACATCGAAAGCACTCAAATCGTCGAGTTTGATTTTATCGCCTTCCATGTGGAAAGGTACAGGCTTGGTGTTCACGAAGAGAGGGATGTCCGGTTGTTTCTCAGTGGCTAAGAACCTGAACAAGACGACATATGGAAATGATGAAGTGTTCAGCATTCACAACAGGTGCTACCATAAGATATTTCACTACCAATGACTTACATCTTTGTCATAAGCGGGGAAGGAGTGCTTGCATTGTTGATCTGCACTTCCCCAGTAAGATCTCCTAGAGGTTGAACATTATCATTGAAGGTAAATACACCATTAGGGGCAGGGCCAGGAGGAGCAGTCGTGGTAGTAGGGCCCCCAGTGGTAGGGGCTCCAGTGGTAGGGGCTCCAGTGGTAGGGGCTCCAGTGGTAGGGGATCCAGTCGTGGGGGAGCGAGTGGTCGGCCTGGCAGTAGTTGGGGCCTGCGTAGTAGTGCCGTTAGCTGAGAAGTATAATTAAGCATAATTAACCCCATTGATGGATCATCTTGCAACTTACAGCTGCTACATCCTTCCCAGAGGATGATATTCAAACCCACGACAATGGCTGCGAAGGCGAACTTCATTGTTACTGATGGCTCAGAGAACACGCTTTGAAGAGACTGCTCGAACGGCGTCACCGTGGGATGTCACCAATCTTCACGCATGCGTTCGAGAAACCGTGATCGCGTAAGCCGCAGGTAACCTGAGTCGGGAGGTCGTGGTAACCCATCTGATCCTGTATAATTACGTCTAGTGGCCAGCTAATCCTTTTTTATTTCACCCATTGCTCTTTCATCCGCTACCACTTGGGCCAACCGAGTGCGCCCACCGTGCCATTGTATTTTCATCCACCGCCACTTCATCCAGTCGCTTCACTTAATTGACCTCAACTTCTAACTAGCTCCGCTTGCGAGCTACTTTCCCCACACCCGGCTCTTCTTGCTAGCAGAAGGAATGCTTGAAATGCAAGCGAGTGATTCTTGACTTAACACTTAGTTTAGGTTAGCCGTGACACGCGGGGCTCGGTCGGGCGGTTCTGCAGTTTCAAAGGCCGTCAATGGTCCCCGACCCCCTCGAAGTGCGACACAAGTCTTCGGCGTGTGAAGCTGATATATGGTACCATACCATTGGTAAGTGAAATACCTTATATAAGTCAAAAAGGCTAGGCTCAGCCTGAGCCCCGCAGGGTGAACAGTCGCTAACCACCAGTTGCCGTGGAGTGAGTGACTGACTTTTTCTTCCTCCTTGTAGAACAAAGAAGTGCTATACAGTCTTCGAGCAATGGAGTTTTAGAGAGTACCCTTCTTATGCGTTCAGTTTTCATACTTGTCATTATGACAAAACTCAACCGATACCATAGGAATATATGGAAAAGGGTTAAAATGTAAGATGTCAAAAGTGGATCGACAATCTTACCAAACATAGCAGGCGAAGCTAATATCAGGCAGACCTTCACACATGTACAGCTAGTCAGCCTCTGGTTCGGGCCTGTAAGACCTACCGCTCTCAAACTATACGAAAAAAAGCAACCGACGCGCTCAAGGTGTCGATATGAAAATTAGAAATACGTCTCTCGGAGCAGTCTCCCGCTGCTGCTCTTCACTTTATCAAATACGATAGTTAGAACCATCGGCTTGGTTAGAGCGAACGTGATACTTTCGTCTAGCGCGTAGGTGAAAGTAGCACCTAAATACAAACCGCATTTGTTCGAGCCGATGGTCAACAAAATAGCTGCAGTACGACGAGAAGACTTGAGTCTTACTTTCGATGAATCCTCTCACTCTAACATCGAAAGCACTCAAATCGTCGAATGTGATTTTATCGCCTTCCATGTGGAAAGGTACAGGCTTGGTGTTCAGGGAAAAAAGAGGGTACGGGTCGTCTTTCGGGGCTAAGAGCCTGAACAGGATGACGAATGGGCAACCTGGTGGGTTTAGGATACCGAGCGCTAGCAGAAGGTTATTCACTCGAAACCACTTACATTTTCGTCATTAGTGGAGAAGGAGTGCTGGCATTATTGATATGCACCTCCCCAAGAAGATCTTCTAGGGGTTGATCTGTACCATTGAAGGTAAATACACCGTTGGGAGCAGGGTCACTGGTCGGCCAGGCAGTAGTTGGGGCCTGCGTAGTAGTGCCGTTAGCTGAGAAGTATAATTAAGTATAATTAACCCCATTGATGGATCATCTTGCAACTTACAGCTGCTACATCCTTCCCAGAGGATGATATTCAAACCCACGACAATGGCTGCGAATGCGAACTTCATTGCTACTGATGGCTTTGAAGAGGTTGCTCGGGCGGTGTGACCGTGAACTGTCACCAATTTCCATGCACGTGCTCGAGAAACCGTAAAGCCGGTGACTCAGCGGACACGCTCCAGGAAGCCCAAGTTGAAATCGTTACTCTTTTATTTCAATGTACTGCGGTTTTCCATCTAAGGAAATGGCCCTACGCCCAGCCCTTCGGCTTATGGACATTGGTGCTGGCCCATGGGCCATGCTTATGAATGCCATTCACTGGCAAGGACCGTGAGCGGCCGTGAATTTGCTTCGATCTCGTAGATTCCCTTGGGTGTTTCCTCCACCTGCCCAGGCACCTGCAAGACGAAGCGAAACCACTTAGCCAAGGTAGCCGTGTGATGCTAAACGGTGAGGTGTAGGTTCGATTACTCGCTTCTGGGAATCTTAGAGCAAGCCGAGAGCATCAAAGTCCTAATCGGGCCGATTAAATCGGCCTGGGTCCGGTAAGAGCTTTGAAGTGTCTGAGTCCGCCCGGGTCCATTGAGCCCATGGCCCGGCCTGTGGCCATGTGGCTCGCATGAAGTGAGGACAGATACTCAAGTGATAGCATCTCCACGTCGTTTTCAGGAACGGTCACCAAACATGATTTTCGCGCAGCTGCAAAGATTCTGTTAGGATGACCCAGTCACTCTAACACAACTTTCGAAAATCAGTGTGGAGCCATCAACCTTAGCGTGAAGCACCAAGCGTTGATCTGTGCTGCTCCATAGCGAGCATTAGTTGAACTAATTAACAAGTAGTTAGTAGTATTTAATCGAAACTTTTGGTGCTAATTGTTTGCTGCCCGACTGGCTTGGCCTAGTAGCACCATATTGGAAGCTCTCCCCGGGGTCACGAGTTACAGCACCCTGTAGAATGGAGGAGAGGAATAATGTAACGCCCACCCGAGAGACCCAGCACCCAGCCCATTGAGAAGCTCGAACACTGCCATGATCGGAACTCGGTTAGCATGCTTTCCACCGAGCAACTATCGCATTGGTTCCAACATTATACGGTATGATAATGTTGCCTCAACAACACCAATACACTCATGCGAGGTCTCAGTGTCCCAGCTAGCTAGCGCCTGGGTAAAAGTAGCAAACACTTCTTGGCCGCCCTAGTCTCTTCAATTCGCAGTTTCCAAAGTCGAGTATCATCGATCACCACACTATCGCGGAAGTATCTAGCAGTTGATGAGTCCATATTTTCTCGAAGTCGCTCTCTAGCATTCTTGCAGTGTGCCGCTATTGCCTAGAAGATCACCACCTTCACCAAACTATGCCTTATGTCCACCTTTGTGAGCTCATTGTCCGCTTGTGTCCATGCTAGCCAGTCCGAGACTCCTCGGTATCTGCCAGCAACACTGGTGCCGGTATCGGTTCTTTACACTGGCTATTGGCAATTCACTGCCTCCTCATTCTGAAGGTACTAGATGAATTACCGACCAGATGCTGATAACGGGTGAAACTCCAATGTGTGTTATTGAACGACTGTGGTGGTGTAAAATGCGAGAGTGCGTCGTCTCTCTAGATACACTCCTCATGTCACTATCGAAGGCCTGTGCATTGTAGAATCATGCGCACACCGAATCGGCAAAGGCATTTATAGATTATACTTCATAGTGGAAACGATAATTGACTCAAAGGTGCGATGACTCTTGATAACATCGCAATGAAACCTCGATCAGTTGATCAGCACGGTAACGCGGCTACCGCGTATAGAGGGTTGCCAAGTGATGAGATAACTAACTATGAGTACTCCTCCGGAGGTGGCCATTTCTCAAGCTGCTCCTTCATATTCAATAATTTCGGACTGAACCATCCAGACGTCATAAACCATCCAACTCTGAAGCATCGTATCTGCTGAGCACGTTGGCGCTCGCCCTCCTCTAGGAACCCCCGCCGCTCACGAGATCCCTGTCTGGCCGACCTTTGGATGATATACGTATAATAAACTGAGAAGTGGAAGTACAGTTGAACCTGATCCTCAACTCAGTCTTGACAACTAACACACTCCTTCCTACTTCTTGTAAAGTGCTCGGACTTTAGAATTCGGATCTTCGTCCCAGTTGCTCGGTACCTTGAATGAAACAGATATCTCCAATGGCACTTTCCGTCGCTGTGCTTTTACCACAGCACTATCTTGCCGCCATCCCCCTCCTCCTATCCCGACAGGATTGCCTTTCAACGTTAAGTTGTATCGCATCTACCAAATGAGGTGCGCCACGAGGAGTTTAGCAATGTCTCCTCTCACCAGCAACTCGCTATTGCTGAATTGCCCGGCCCACAGGAATATCTCCTCCCCTCTCCTCATATCCCTACGAGCAACAAGGACCACCATCTCAGCAATCTGCCCATTGTTCTGTACAATCTCCCTCTGAAGCGATATGCCTAAACAGCTACGAGTTCATATAAACCCGCAGTACATCATCGAAGCAAAGCATGACGGGACTATTCCTCGTAGGATGGGTACCTCTCTCCGGTGACGTATGTATCGGTATTTTATTGACTAGTTCGTTTGCTATAACCACCATCTGAGGTGCTTCCTGTTCACGTAGAGCCAGATCTGGATGGACCTAATATTGTCAACTCTCACCAAGCCTTATCCTCAGTATCCCTCCCCTACAACTCTTGAATACCTCATCACCACCGAGAATGCCCATCTAACAAAACTCTGCCATTCTGGCCTCACCTCAGCTATCCGCCCAGTCACCATTTCCTGGAAGACGTAACATCACAGTAAGAATAATCATCCTCGCTCTGCGCTTAGTGGCTCGCCTTCTCCTCAGCTATGTGAGATTTACGACTACCGCGGTGACTCAAAGACCCGAGTGCAAGGCTCATCATTTCACTATTTCCCGCAAACCTCAGCCAACCGTCAATGCAAATCCAGCATTCAAGGTTCAAGTACAACAACTCACACCGCGCCTTCCCCGTTGCCCAGTGCCAGAGGTTCAACGTCCGGCGATACAGTTCAATCAGATCCATTCGTGATTCTAACGTTGAGTATTGTTCTTCCACCTTGAATAGAGTAACCCTTCCCCAGCGTAGGGTCCAGTAGCGGTGATGTACTAGCACATCTCGCTTCGGTCGAAGTTCCCAGTGCTATGGTATTGCAGTCCTGAACTGCAGTGCCCACGATTAGCTTACGAGCTTCTCTATCATTTCCTCGGGTACCGACTCGACCGATGTCCCTGCGATGGCTTTCAACTGTACTTGTGTCAAATTAAGAGCCTACAATAATAGCAATGCTGATATCTACCAAAAGCCTATCATCAACATCTCCCTACCAGCATGTCCCCTTCCCTCTCTGTCTCTCTGAGCCATGAACATCCTCTATGCCCGGGACACTTCTCAAACCGGAAGGCACTAGGAAGACCCGCTCAGTAGGTCCGCTACCAGGCCGTACCAACTCACATGACTGCCAAAGTCGCCTCCACCAAATGAGCTTCATCTTCACTCTGACCCCTCGTCAACGCCACGCGCTCTGGCTCCTCCTCATCACTCTCAAGCGTAATCATGTCGCTCAAAGGTACTTTGAGTATTGGTTGTCCATAGTAGACATGGGCATCCAGCACACTGTAAGTTCCATCGAACCTGCCCGACATCTGTAGCTCCCCATTTCCAAAGCTCACTTCATTCTGCTATAGCCCACCGGAGCTCTAGCGGGGGATGCGCAAGTCCCCTGTTCAGTGACCTCTCGACACACATCCTTGGCTCTCGCCGTTGCGACCAAAAACTGTAATAGCGACAGCGCTCTAGGTAGCCCCGAGCTACCGGGCATGATGTAGCATAAACGGTAATGAGAAGACGCTACTAATCGGATTCAGTTGGAGTTGTTGGGCGGATGTAGGCTTGGCGACACCGTCTGCGGTGGACATTCCTGTGTGATATGCTGGTATATACCACATAGGGATGCATCTACAGTACGCGTTATCTCAAGAGCCCTTTTCTTGTGGATGTCTCAACTTCTTAACTACTGCTCATATCAACCTAAAATTTGGTACCTCAAATTTCATCACCGAAAGCGAAGTCCGTGGCATACTTCAAGCCATGTTGGGAGAGTTCCTGTGACAAATCTCAGGTTGATACGAACAGTAGATAAGGATTTCAGCTGCTATCCATACGGGATTGGCTCTTCGGATTATTGCGCCTACTACCAAGATGCGTTCCTCAGTGGCTAGGACGCGCTCCCAATGCTGAGATACCGAAGAGTTCTGTCAGAAAATCCCCAGACCAAACAATATCATCACCTGCGTTCTTTATAGGAGCATTGCTTGCTGATAGCAGTTACGTCATTGACTGACGACTCAACACAGCAGTACAGCAGCTATGGGAGCAAAAGCACAACTATTGCGGCGGAGGCGGCGGCGGCACTGAATGGCCGTAAGAGCATGATGTATCATCATGATCAACAACCATGCACTCTACTACTATTTCTGCTGCTGCTGCTTTGATGGGCTGCGACATACCTGTAAAAATATATTAAGAAGATCCAATTGGAAGGAGATACAGCGTAGTGCCGTGGTGGCGGCTAATACAACAACAAGTCAGCAGCTACGACGAGAAGCATTCGTGGACTACTTTTGCAACTAATGTTTGCAGCACCCGTCGACTCTGCAATCCGATAGGCTCTAGAGCTAAGAACCCAATCGCTTACTAGGACTAAGGACATCCTTACAGGTACTTATACTACTCGATGAGGATTCTCAAAACCTAGTCCACATGAACCTCGAGGTTTTGAGGGATTTATATTCAAATTAGAGACCTATATTTCGTGACTATCTCGAGTATTGATACACGGGAGGATCCATCATCACCCGGCCAACTGCTGTTGCTGCTGCTACTGCTGCATGTAGCAGATTGCATGCCGCCCCTCCTCACCTTCGGAGGTCTAAGCCTCTCATAGCAATCGGTGGTCCATCATTACTATAGGCTGCTGCTGTCGATAATGCACAGTGCTTTGGTACACTGGTTGGCCTGTACACTGGCCTCTGTCCCCTTATTGGTCTATACCTGACCAGACACCTCCCCTTTATTATAATGCCAGCCTTACCTTCCAGGACTCGGCGTCAGTTCAGTGCCAAACGGTGATACCTCCGCAGCGCTTCTCATCCTCCCAGCGCTATTCGCCTGTCGACCCCCTTCTTCATCATACGCTAGTATATCAAATCCAACACTGGACTTGCTTTCGGTGCGGGTGCTGCCCGATCCACGCTTCCGTACGTGAGCAAACCCCTCACCAGCATTCAGGTCCTTCCCCAGTATAATATTCCTAAAAGGAGTCCTGCAGGCAAATCAACACCGTTAAAGCCCCACCTTGGCTCAATCGGTCGCTGTGGTTTTCTGGCAGTAGTACAGTCTCCACCCTCCCTAAGCTGCAGCGACCCCTGAGAACACCTAGATACCCAACAAAGCAGCAACAACCACAGTAGCATACTTACACCAACTAAAGAGGTCATGTTATGCCGCGGAATGGAGGACCACTCGTCCCTAACCTCCCCCAATCTGGAAGTAAGAGCCTTCCCCAGTAGGCTCGGCACCACCGCTGTGGCAGAATATGCGCCTGAAGCAGCCCCTCAAGCCCCTGTCAGTAATTAGCAGCTTCCATCACTTGCTGGTCGCGGGTGCTCATTATCTTCGTTACCGTATGGCGCTATCGGCTTATGAGTCTCTACATCGTATCTGAACAAAGCTGATTGCTGCAATCAACATAGGTCATAGCAGGGCTCCGGCAAATCAGACCCCCCATGGCCCCCTCCCCCAAGCATTATTAAAACGCCTTTACATTCACCAATCCCACTCCCTCACAGACCGTCACACACTACAAGCAGTTTGCATTGCCGGCCAGCTAATACAACATCCACATTGCCCGCTAGTGAGTCTATCATACCATCATAACCCACCAGAAGGACTGGCACCCACTCAACCAACCCTCCGCTCGTCCTTATCCCCAGCAGCATCCAACTACTCTATTCTCTAGAGTGCGGCAGTTCTACGGTATGCTTCCGTACCGTACTATCCACGAACCGCAAGGTGGTGCAGCCTGCACCATTCTCATTATGAATGTAATGGAGATTTTTCTTTAAGGAATGTAATGTAATCAAGTAAGCTGTATGCAATACGCTACTGCCAGTGCCCCCTCCTGCTCCTTTATTACAGTCCCGTTCTAAGAGATAGCCTCCTTCCTCTACCTGAATACATCTTAGAGTACTTGCTATCCCAATCCTCCCGTACCGGCGTATCTACAACCATCAATACAACAGAAGACATCAACCGCTGATCTCATATTACTCTCAAAATGCCTCCGCTTCGGCATAGTGCTCGGGTGCTCCCGACGGTACCCACTCGACCGATCTAACCTCGAGACTGTAGTGCATCTACTTATCCCAGATACCTTACTTTCACCCTCAGCAGGGCCAAGGACACATGGAGCTGCCCCTACATTTAAGGAGGAGGGAGACGCTGCTGCCTGGGGACCTACACAAGACAACAGTACAGTGAGGAGGACACGCCACTTGACAGTTATAGCTCACGTGCGGTAGTGATGACAGTGGGGCTGCTGTCTGGCCAGGATAGAGCATTCTGCATGCCGCTAGAATCGAGGCTCAGATTAAGAGACTGACGGCGTTCAACCATTATAAGGTTAATGAAGACAACGTACTGCGATCAACATACAACTGCTGCTAGTAGCCTAGTCACACACAAGTTCTGTGACAGAACTGACTCCGATTGGACCTCACATAGCAGTACTAGTTGGGAGTATTCTCAGCTGCTCCTCCTAATTAACAATTAAACTGCTTAATGAGCAATAGGGAAACTATATCACTCTCATCATCACAGCTTTAGCATCAGCTACTCAGTCTTTTAGTGTTGTTGTCTTTTGCCATCTTCTGTCACGCATTAATCCTTCCTCAGCTCAAATGTCTGGAATTTAATACCAGTGGAGTCGATGGTGCATATAGTATTGGTATCACCTAAAATAGCAGTGGCCATCACTTCCCCTATCGCCTCTTCCAACCAACTCACCGGTATGAATATCTCTCTCAGTAGCAGAGGCAATGACATCTTTACACAATTCTACCATCTGTCCCTCACTCAGTGGCTCATGACTAGCCAACTGCTGATGGGCTTTGGTTAACTACGACACATTCAACTTCCGTCTATATAACAACAACAACAAGCCCACCTGATTATCCAAGATACTCTGAACCAGCGAGCTGCCACTGCCTTGAGCTCCACACGGTATAGACTCATACGACCCGATAGCATCATAACCGTACACTTTACCTGCAGGCACAGGTTCGATCCCCGGCACCGGCATTTTATTACCTTGACCATTCTCATCAATACCCGCTATCATATTAAACGTATAATACCTACCATTGTCCTTACTAACCCCTCAGCAGCCCCCCTCCCCCTTACGGGAAGAATCTCTTATAGTAGAGTATGTTGGACAGCATCTGGGCCACCGCTCCCACAGTAGGCTCCCTCCTGTGCTCATGAACATAACGGGCCACACGATTCTGACCATCCACACTTCCCCCCTCCACAACAGCCCCTATTACTACCTTCAGAACCTTGTGAAGGGTAATCTGATCTGCCAGCATCCCACTTGTAGTGATAACGCAACGCTCCGTCCTAGCATCACCCATACCTTACCCTCACTTCCCCCACAAACCTACAGCTTGGTGATCTTTGATCCATTCCTAGTAGCAATGGTGTAGCCCTTGCTCACTCGGTTGTCGGTGGAGACAACACAGAAGTCAGCACCAGGGACAGCTATGCAGGTGCTAACCAAAGATACCACATTCCCGATACCCCAGGTCCCTTCTAGTACCCTCCGTTGTCCTGATAGGGGTTGAAGTCATTCTTGTGCTCCAAAGGGGCCATCTCGTAGTTAGGAGCCTCGTCCGGGCGACGAGCAGCCATCAGGGAGGCAGGTGTCATCATCATCTTATCAATAAAGTCAAAGAGAAGTCCTCACAAAACTACCAAACCGTCATCGGCTCCTCCTCCCCCCAACCAACGCAACCCCGTCCATACCAACAACCATCGCTAAGACATGCCATCAGACTCCTCATCCATGAAGGGATCGTCATCTAGCCCCTTGACTCGTATATGGTATGACGCATCATCATCATCAGAGCCTTGGCCTCCAAAGGTAGAGTGGAAGCTCGGCCCTAGAAGATCACGCCAATTGGGGACATGGTCGAACTTGGGCAATGATGGTGGCTCAACCTGAGATAAAAGACTTTGACCTCATTTAGCATCACGAATCAATGCTCCTTGTATCTTCCCCAGTGCTGGGATATAATAAGACCAAATTTCCTACAAATTGTGCTCCTTATGACCGATCCATCGCCGTACGCGTACCCATCGGGAGCCCTATAGCTAACTGAATCGCTCAAGCCGAGGGTTCGACAAACAACAACACCCCCCATACTCCACAAGAGTACATCTCCAGCGAGCAATTGATAGCATTACCTCCCCCACTGTATCCTCGTCCTTCTTCTTCTTCCTCCTTTTAACCACTGGTGGTGGCTTCTCAGTTGTCTTTGCATACATCTCCAACTCCTTTATTATATCATCAGATGACTTCATTGATTCGGCCTTAGCACTGCTCTCGAGTTCTAAACAGCTTCCCTATCCCCCACCAGCCCCATACTCCCCCTACCTTCGGAACTCCGCGCTACCGTTTTCTCCGCTTCCGCAATGGCCTGGGCCAGAGCGTCCACAGAAGGTCGTGGCGTGGTAGTAGTCGTAGTAGTAGTTGTCGGTATAACTTGTCCTCCACCTACCAGCCCAGAGCTTTGGTCGAAGAGCGGTAACCCTGACCATTAGTAATCATACAAAGCCATCGATAGGCCCCCTCGCTTACTACCAAAAGGTGGAGTGTCGGCCAAGGGTTGCATCGCTCCGCCTATATCTTTCACATTTAGATCGCCGATCTTGTCAAAGGTGTAGCCCCCTCCACCACCACCAGGAGGAGGAGGAGGGAACAGTGTCGGTGATGGCCGAGTCGGTTCAGGAGTAGTCTGCCCATTCCCTATATACCCCACCAAGAGCGAGCGCTTACCGGCAAACTGAATTGGGCCATTGGAGGGTTCTGGCCCAAAGAAGGCCATAGGGGAGGCTGACTCTGCTGGTAATAAGGAGGAGCCTGCTGCTGAGAGGATGGAGACATCTGATGCAAGATGCTTATACAGACAGCCTCAACCAACAACACTACCATCATAGGTTGCCCGACGCTTGGCATAATACCCGTCCCAGGGATCGAACCAGGGTCTCCAGCATAAGGCCCGCCAACAACCTGTGGCTGATATGTCAGCGGTGGCGGAGGGGGCTGCCCTCCGTATGTAGGCTGGTAATAGCTAGGTGGCGGCGGATAGGGATATATCCCGCCATAAGGGAGCATGTATGGGTACCTTACACACCACCAAGTACTACTATTGGTCCGATGGTTTATCATTACCACGGCGGCGGCGGCGGTGGCCCTCCAGGTTCCTGTAAATAGGACGACGATGACCCCTTACTCTCTCTACCCTTATCTACTGTATGCCTCCGCCGCAACAACCTTGCGGTGAGGACACCAGATGCAGTAAGAAACAATATTAATATTTTCATTAAGCCATTTAGAAGGGTTAAAATATTGTCTACAAGAAGCCCCAAATTGACTGACTTCTCCAACTGCCCGGCGGCCAAGTGACAGAGCTGGAGCAGCCTCCATGCCTACCAAACTACTACATACATCACCTCACCCCACAGACCTCTATAGTACCCATTGGTCGTTGTGATACACTCCAAATGATGAGCGCAGAAGGGGGCTTATAAATGAGGCTAGAGTAATTTGCCTAGCCCAGCCATACCGACACCCTCGCCACTACCCACTATACCAATATAATACCATATACCCGCAATATATACCTAAACACCTTCCCCCAGCATGCTCTCTCCACAGGACTGATTTCGGACAGAAACGCATTAGCGCGCGCCCAAGTGATAGATTTCCATCTAACCGAACGGCGAGTTGTGATTTCCAAAACCGGTACTGGTTTCGTGAGAGTTTAATGAATGAGCTGATTAATGGTGTCAAGAAGGCATCTTGAAGCCACGGTGACTTTGCTGCTACAGGAGCCATTTGAAGGGATATAAAGGATTGGTTGCTCACCACCGTCGTTCGAAAAATTGATTTGCCCCCCAACCCACGTTGCCCTAAACACAAGATTCATGCGATAACGAAGAAACCGAATAACATACATCTGCCATTAGGCAGTAGTGGTGGTGGGCAGTAGTAATGTGTCTTACATTTTGTTGACAGTACCCTTAAGTCTATCATCTATCCTAACCAGGAACCTTAACCTATTAACCTCAGTCTCAACAGCATCCCAATCGTGTGCTTCATCACACAGTCTAGTAAGCTCCTCCTCACATTCCCTTATCCTTGCATCATTCTCATCAGCCAGCTTGCTTAGCTCTTCCTCATCCCCTTCAGCATCATCTATCTCCTCATTATAGTCCAACATCTCCATCAGCACACTAGGGTCCATGTTACCCATACCATCGGCCTCGTCATCATCAGACTTCACACCGGTCTCTAGTTGCAGCAAATGCTCTGCCCGCTTTAGAGGTGATCGGAGCGTCTTAATGGCGTCATTAACCATAGCCGAGTCGGCAGCGGCCACCTCAGGATCAGCACCCTCAACGTGGGCCACCTTGTCTGGATGCAGCCTGTTCTGTAACTTCCTATAGCACTTCTCTGCACCACTGGTATCTAGGCTATACCTATGTGGTTGGTTTAGCAAACAAAAGTAGTCTGTGGGGCAATCGCGAGGCTTCTCTGGTTGAAGGGAGTCGCACGACGGGCAGAATGGACAGAAAGAATTCATCACGAAATCGCATTTGGGACAATGCAGGTTGCAGCAGTCCGCCGATTCGCAGCAACCATTACTGGCTGCTGAGGCGAAGGCTCGGAGGGCCCCAGTGGGCTGCTGCGGCTGGACAAACCAGACTTTAGTGGTCGCACCTACAACCCAGTGGGTTGCAGGTGTGAGGCACCGCTGGACGGAAGGAACTGCCCTGAGGAGCGGGCCAAAGGAACGTGAAGGTTGGGCTAGTAGAGCAGCGCGAGCGGAGAGCATTTAGTGAAATATTAGATAAGTACAATAAACTAAAGGAAGTAGACGCCAATAGGATGAACCCGATGCCACTGGCAGTAGGATGGGAAATGTGAGCAAGGACATGATGATGATCATATCATCTTTTTCATGGTAAAGAATCTTTTATAGTAGAGGATCTGAAGACCAGCCGCCCCAACAAGAACCACCACGTTCAACAGACAATACACAACCAGCCTAAACGACGTACCTGGTCAGTGCGACAATCGATGATACCCCGGAGATGGCCTTCTACTTTCGGTTGTCTTCCTCATCCGCTCATCTCTTTCCCTCATATAGAAAAGTGTCTTATGGTACTCGTTAAATAATATCTGTATGCGATGGAGCTGAGCTTGAGTGTCATCCAAGTGATCCTTAGTAGCCACTTGAGTGAAGTCGGCAGCATCAGCACCGTATCTTCAAAGATTCCTCGAGCTACAGCTTTCTGCCTCACCTACCTGAACATTAGCTCGACCTCTGTAGGAGCCCTAATAGCGCTGTTTGCTAGCCCCACACAAATCCAATGTGGGCCACTCTAAAGAGGTATCCTCAATAGCCCCTCACACGCCCAGTACCTCAGCAACGGTTGCAGCAGCCTTCACAAACTTCCTATCATGCTCGGCTACTAGAACACCATCAACCTACATTAACTTAAACCATCTCCGAGGTCCCTCAAGTACCCCAGCTTCATAGAGACTCAGCGGTATACCAGCCGCATATAGATGATACTCGGTCCCTGGACGAACCACCTGTAGAGAGTCATTTAGAAGGCTATTAATAGGCCTTACCAGATCAGTTAATGAGGGGGAGGCCTCCTCTCCGCCTTGGATCGTGCTCTCAACTACCTGCAATATGTGCTCACCTCAGCCATATATCCCCTCATCGAACCAAACGTTTTTACTGCCAGAAGTTGCCAAACTCAAATACAGTTTTGTGGAATATTCTATCCACCAACGCACCCGATAACCTCGAGCCAACCTTAAGATACGCTACTACCGACCAGAACAACGATGCCAAAAACGCTTCTATCTCCCGGCCTCGTCAAAAACAGATTTATAATGATGGCCTCACAAATTCCAAAAGCTCGCTTCAGCTCCGGGGTTAGCGTATCTTTCCAGAAATCCAAAGATACCATAGAGGTTAAAAGCGACACTTCCCGAGTGATCCGAGGCACTGTGTGATTTTAGCTTATTACGCTAGATACTCACCAACAGCTGCTTCTTAGTGAATTCCTCCCCGATACATTTAACCTTATTATCGGGATCCAAGTGGATGGTTAACTTAACCTCAGAAGCTGAGCCACACATGGCAGCTTTGAATAGCAGAAAAGATACTCTCATCACCTGAACTCGAGCTCCCACTGGGTCCAACGCAAAGACAACAATGCAAATCAAAAATACCATCATGAAGAGCTTT
This sequence comes from Perkinsus chesapeaki, assembly GCA_013115145.1. NCBI lineage: Eukaryota > Perkinsozoa > Perkinsida > Perkinsidae > Perkinsus > Perkinsus chesapeaki. The sequence continues at coordinate 46,250 of JAAPAO010000045.1, forward strand.
ACCAACAACTCGCTCTAATAATACGACTGACGCCTCAAGGCATCAGATGTTCGAATGTAAGCTATGGTCATCAAAGATTCCTCGGAGGTTAGGGATGGAACCACCAGGACGTCACGGTACCGAAGCCGAAGGCCATGGCGAAGCAGTAGGCCATACCGCCCGCGGGATTAGATTGCATCCACCTAAACAAAGGCAATGTACAGCACTGAGTTGAATGGCTGGAAGTACTTGGTGAAGCAGCCACCGTTCCACGTGGGAGAGGTAAAGCAACTCTTACAGCCACAAAAGAGCCTGACACCAGTGTGCTCCGGCTCCCAGCGACGAGGACGGAATCCCTAACAATAAAGATATTATATGATGAGAGTAGATCTCACTTACTCCCTCTCTTTTAGAGCATTTACAATGCCCATCAACCCAGGGTTGAGTCTTGGATTCACCGCACGCGCACCACCAATAGACCTGTGGGCCGATAGAGGCAATTAAACTAGCAAACTGGACCAACCTTGCCGGACTCAACAGTGCAGACGTATGGTCTGTACTGGGCCACCTTTGGCGTGGGATCATGCTCCCACCAGATCTCGGTCCATGTAAAGCGGGGAGCTGATAAATTGCATGATAGCATATAGAAATGTGACTCTACCTGAAGCCTTAAAGAGGCCTCTAGTAGCAGCCACAGTAGTAGGAAGGAGAGCTCTCCCACCAATAGAGCTTGCCGTGGTCTTCTTAACGGCCGAGGAAAGCATACACTATTGGCTTTACAAAGCACGCTAATAACAATTCAAGTCGATAGTAAACGCGAACACAACTCGAGAGTGATCGGCATCTTGCTAAATCTTGCAATCTTGTATTTTCTCAACGACAACTTATTCTTCCTCCTCATATCGTAGGTGCCGGCATTTTTCTACCTTACTACTATCCCTAGGATGTTGTCGAAGGCTGCATATGTCCGGCCCGTAGCGGCTTATTCCGCCCTAGGGAGAAATGCAATAGTGGCACCAGCAGCTCAGGTATCTTTCCGACCTTGAAGATCCTAGGTCAACCTCAGATCAGGTCCGCCACTCCTCAACCTTCACGAATGGTATGGGCTTTGGCATCTCCCTTCCCCAGCTCTCTGGGCCTGGTGGTGTATTTGTTACTAAGTATCCTATCTAAAATCACCAGTGTCTCAAGTGCTTACCTTAGGTATAAGATAACCAAGCCATACAACGAGAACACTACCTGGGATGACTTCCTATTGTATATGCCAGAGAGGGATCAGCTCGCCAAGTTCACCAAGGACGTCCCGCTCTTTATACGGTACTGTCTTATCCCTGATGTAGCACTACTGTGGGGTCAGGTACCTCAAGCTGGTCACAGATCAGGAGGGGCGTAAGGAGGCCTTTCGTGAGTTTTATCAACGGTAATACGAAAGACAATCCCAGCAGTTCCCAGAAGTTCCTTTAGGTGCAAAGACGGTCTCACTGTTGAGAATGATATTTTTCTCACCACCGAAGAGCTACTCGCTCTCATGTGGAAGAACGGTTACACTGATAAAGGTAGGGCACAGGCGGCGGCCTTCGGAAGACAGAGGATCTTCAACGATCAGAGCGTAACGCCATCTTGGCTACTTTCCCGTCGGACTACCGCTTCCATTACCCAGAGCTTTCGGTCCTTTTTGATGTCCCTGAGGTGAGTCCCTAGCTAGACGGTGATGGATGCGATGCTCCTGGTTCAGGAGGATACCTATAAGTTCTGTCTACGCAGTCGAATGGAGAAGAGCCATATTGGTGAATTAGATTACGAGAAGGTGAGACGACCACACCTCAAGATGGCCAATGGCTCTCGACTCGACTGGAGGAGAATTGTCCAACGTTCCATTAAAGCGTCCCTTTCAGGTCAAACGTAAGGGGTTCCTCCGAGACCACTGGTTGGTCTTCGCGGGTGGATGGTAAGTCATACTTGACTGTGATAAGCTCCGTTATCATCATCCCTAACAGGTACATCTTCAAGAACTTCCCGTTCTATAACTACCTCTTCTATATGAAGACCTATGGTTTTTCGCTTTGGTTCGTCAGTTGTTGGTATCTATTCAACAGGATGGCCAACCGTGTGTGGAGGCGGTACTCTCCGGGCTCCCCCTTGCCTGGTTAATGTCTGTTGTTTGCTCAGTAACGAATTCATGGCCGAACAGAAAACGGCTGCTGGTGTGACAGAAGGCGAGGATAAAATCCTCAAGAACATGTCTCGCTTCACCAATGATTCGATGTACGTCATACCGCTCCTTCCTCAAATCTTGGACATCTCGACCCCTAGGTGTGTCAACTACCTCAAGGCCTTCAAGCGTGAGTCAACCGACCGTCTTGCCCAGTACCATCATGCTCTCATCCAGAAGCAAAAGCACGATGTAAGCTTTGGCAAAGCCCGGCTTTTGCAGCCACCACCACCACCTCATCAGATAACCGATCGTGTCCTCCATCAGCTCCAAAACATCGAGCGTTCTGAACACAACATGGCAGCTTCCATGCAGGGTAGGCAGGCACTCTTGAGAAGTCTATTTCATCCTTACTTGTCTAGAAATACTGGTTCGTGAGACAGCGTCCTCGTTCCGCGATATGTTCCCCACCGACCCTAAGATGCAAAAGGAGAGCTTCAATACAGCATTGGCACAGTTAGCTGGCGATACCGTCGACGCGTAGGAGAACCAGATATCGGTTGGAAGGAATGTCTTGGTTTTAGATCAAAGGATCCTGTAAAGAATCACTTCCTCAATTCTTTCAAGGAGCTCAAGACACAGGATGTCTCCAAGGCTACGGTAGGGGGGCGTTGGGGTGTACTGGGTAGAATGTTCAATTTCAGCCCGACGAGAAGGGAAGCCTGATCCAGCGTTTGGCCTTTGATAAAAAGAAGAGTAGGAGCGGATGGTTGTTGTTAAGTGACAGTGTTGTTGTTGATAGGTGAGAGGGACTTCGAAAGGCAGTACATGGTAACCAAGGCTGAAGCTGAGGAGGTTAAGGAGCTAGCTAAGAAGGCTAAGGCAAAGGAAGGGTAATATAGAAAGTGGAGGAGGAGGGCCGGGCGGTATGGTGTTGAAGTAGATACAACTGGTCGACTCTCAATGATAAGGATATGGCTCGTATGGAGGAGCTTTACACTAAGATAAATAATAAGGTTGGATTCCCGGTAGGAGCTTTACGTAGTCACTTGGTCATCGATTGCTGTATCAGATGGTTACCGAGAGCGCGGTAGAGTCTGTGTCGACCGACAGCTATGCCGACGTCCGTGCAAAGGTAGGATTCGTTTGCCTATTGTGTGTGTTAATGTAAGGTTAGGAGTATACAAGCCATATGAACGAGCAGTTGGAGGTGATGCGAGTGAAGCTCCGTAATGAGAGATTGAGTATGTTCGCTGGAGCCTTCTAAAGTGCTGTTTCGTTGTTGCTCTTTTGACGATTAGTTTCATTTGTGTTGCTGCGGAAATATCGGTATGAGTTGCGTAATAAGTATTGTTACAGAAGGGGGAGGGCATCTTAAGGGTATCGAAGCACATAAAGGGGAGGGCATCTTAAGGGTAACGAAGGACATAAAGGGGAGGGCATCTTAAGGGTAACGAAGGACATAAAGGGGAGGGCATCTTAAGGGTAACGAAGGACATAAAGGGGAGGGCATCTTAAGGGTAACGAAG
>JAAPAO010000045.1:50009-105744 GCA_013115145.1 Perkinsus chesapeaki
GTAACGAAGGACATAAAGGGGAGGGCATCTTAAGGGTAACGAAGGACATAAAGGGGAGGGCATCTTAAGGGTATCGAAGCACATAAAGGGGAGGGCATCTTAAAACACTGGGATACGGCATAGATGGTGGTTGACGGAATATGTAAAAGGGTTCAGAAAACAGAAAAATTTAGGAATCTCTTGAAGATTGTTCTATGTACACCCATAATGTATATTAACCGCCTTCACCAAAGGCCATTTAACAAACAACTAAACACCCTCAACTGTAGTTAGAAGTAGAATGACTAAATATCTGCTAAGTCGGTAGTGTGAGCTTCCGCTACAACACATACCCAAATCTAATACGATAAGCATCAACATATGATATGTTACCTATCCTCACATCTAGTGAGATACTGATACTTGACATTTTCCAAGTAATGACCTATGAGCATTGGATACCCCTATGGATTTGTAAATTCGCCAAACCAGGCTCCTTGCCTTGAGTGTATCTCAACAAGTTGAGGCTCTCTGGGTCGGAAAGAATATAACCACTCTTTGAAGTCTTCCTGTGTAATAGCTGCGGTGCCACACTTGTCAATCTGCTCCGCCATTGGTGTATCCTTGAAGTCTAGCTCGAGAAACATACTGTACTTTTTCTCATCGACAGTCGTGTAAGGCACCGACGCCACCTTCAGCCCACACCCCAGCACGATGATATCGATATCTACAGTTTTACCATGCAGCGAGAACGTCAGCGTACCGCTGACTCCGCCCTCTTTTTCTTTTTCAGTGAAGACCATCCCGGGCGAACCATTGGAGATGTTTAAGATAATGGCCAATACAAAGAGGAGGAATGACATTGTTAGTTCCTGCTGGTCCGAACAACTACAATGGAGGGTGTGGCTGGAGCCTGTCATAGCGGTAACATCCCCGAACATATGCAGTAGCCTTTTTGTTATGTCGAGAACTGATCTTAGTTATTGGTACGAATCGCGGACTCAGGTGAGTTATGACCCGCAAGCGAAGGGAGACAACGGTGACATGGACTCCACTAGGCATTTTCAATGTCTTTCTCCTCGACGATCTGACAAACCTGTCTGATAGTCTAGACTACACAATTTGATACAACTTAATCATTCAATCTCTAACGACATTGAATGCCCTTGTGCTCAGCACAATGTGGTTGCTATGTTCCAGCATCCAGAGCGCAATGTCACAACTTACCAGGCACAAGCTTCTGTGACATGACATGTCCGGCAGGAGGCTCACTCAAGATAACAACAATACATAATATTCTTTACAACTACGCCAACACCATGTGTATGGCATCGAAATAACTATTATATAGCAGCTTTTCTAAGTACTATTCGAACATCAAGAGCCCTATCCACTTGCTCGGCATCAGCGGAGTCGTTTTCGTCTTTGGTCACTGATGTTGGTTGTGACCGCTAGGAGACAACCTGATGGTGCCGTATAATAGGCGCAATCTATGAGATACACTATAGGGCACATCTGATTCAGTGTCACTGTATAAACTTGATATTATCAAGCGCTCAACTCGACCGTGTTAAACTTATTCGTGCCGATGAATCCATCCTGTCCTCATTTGTAAAGCCCCCCAATGTGGATGAATGGTTTAACAGAGAAGCGAAGCAGATTAGGTTGGTTGACCGAAGGGCTCAGAGTGCCTTTCTGGTGCCTCGCATGGGAGATAGCCCATCTTGGTCCATGCTATATGTATGCCTACATGCTACTCATTAAACATGAGCATTAACGACGTTAGTGTTCGTCCTTGTGATCTAACTTTCCGGGATGACCACGGCGAAGTATCATAGCTCTTCTCTCGTATTCGTTGAGTAATACGCCCCCAAGTCCAGTTTGTACTTCGCTTGTGAGGTATGGCAGTTGTACTGTATAGTTGTGCCTCAACTGAATTACTGTATGGTTTATGAACGCAGAAGTGTTGTTGTAATAATGTAACGAAATAAATAATACATGTGGTTATCTTGAGTATTAGGTTGTCATCAAATTAGGTAATATAGCATGTAGTAGTTTACTAACCTCTGTACAAGGTGGAGGGGGTAACAATAAATCACTTAGGAAATCGCGACTTAGGTCCCAATTGACGGTATCTGACACATAACAACTGCCAATGCTACCGCACCAGCAAGAGGCAAACAAAAGCCTTCAAACGTAGTGGCGTTGGATCGTCTCATGATCTCCTCTTACTAGAAGCATAATAGGCTTCATCTCCCTCCTCGTTGAGCATCGCACCATCTGTTGCTCCATTAAGACTGTCCATACCGTTCCTTCTTGAATCTAGAAACATAGATAAGTGACCCATGCACACAGGGAGGGCTAACCTGGAGTCGCCAATGCCGGCCTTGTAACAGAACTGCCTCGCCATGACGTCCCAAAGCCTCGAACCTCAGTGGAGCTAGGATCGAATTCCCTGTTGATTTTAGTGAGGCTCGTTGGTGAGATGCTACTTACACAGGGTTATCGCCCAAAAGCCTTCGTCTTTGTGCAGTAGCTCGCACGGTATTGCGCAGCCGATGGGCATCGTTGGTCAGATTGAGGACCACCCAACCCTTCTCTCTGACTCGTCTACTGCTGTTGCTCCCATTAGTAGTTATGGACACCACCGCATGGGACAGCACTCGGCAATAAACACACCTACACGGCGAATATGACGCTACGAAGGAGAAGAAGAGAGCTCACCTGTAAAGTCTAGACATCATCACGGACCCAGTGCCAGACTTGGCCGAGGCCTGGCATGGTGTAGCCCCTCCTCCCTTCTTCCTTGCCGGTACTGCACTTGCATCGAGACCTCTAGACACCTCAGCACCACCCTTAATCCTCCTGAAGAAGGGACAGTGTCGGACATCGCCCTCCCTGGTAAGGGTAGCTGGTAACCAGAGCCAAACAGCAGCGTCCTTCGGGTCGGGCGGCTCTCCCTCCAACGAGCGGAGATGTTGACAGTAGGCAGCACAGCTGTACAGGTTGGCACAGGCCTTCACCGGCTCACTAGGTGAGCATCGACATGTCATTATTGTAGGAACGTCATCATGAATGATGCCACGGAAGGGGACTATCGATCGCACAGCGGAGCCTCGGAGGATCCACGAGCAGACACCACAGAGGCAACCACCGGCCATGCAACCGTGGGCAAGAAGAGTCTCGTGATGCGCCCATGCCATCAACCTGTTATGTTGCCACTTTGCCAACGACAAAATGAGTCTTGGGAACGGTTGGTCTAGAGGATCGAGGTGTCGAGATAGGAGGAGGCAGAAGGACCGGTACACTCCCAGTCGATGCCCCTCGGAGACTATCAGTGCCATAAAAGCCATGGCCACATGACCAGTATCAACGAGAAGTAGGCGCCCTCTGGAGGCGGCAGTGGCCCTTGCAAAGTCCAACAGGAGAGGGATGTTGCTGAGGAAGGCTGTCGTGGAGCGTCTACCGCCATCACCGGCAACATGTCCCCAAGAGACCCTCACGCAGTTGACCGTAGTAGAGAAGCCGGCCAGGTTTGGTTCATTTGGCGCCCGGACGTCGATGACATGAGTTGGTACAGCCTCGCGGACCACCCATTCAGGAACGCTACTGCACCCTGGTGGAACTGTCAGCAGCATTGTGTCCTCTAGCACCATCGACAGCCTTGGTTCACCATCGGCGGCAGGGGCCTCGACGATACTGTCGGGGAGGCAGTGACGCGCAGTGCCACAGGATGCCGACCCTGGGGTGAACTGCTGGGAGGTTGCTGGGAGTGCAAGGGGAGCGTCGTCGTCTCGGGCACTGCTGAGTATGCTAGTGTTTAGCCCAACCTAAGGGAGGTGGTATTCTCGGTGGTTGGCGGACGTGGTCGCCTTACGTTGGCCTCGCCTGGTATAGGTAGAGTCCTAGGGTCCATAGATGGGGATTGGTGGTGGTGCAAGCGACGTTGATGACCCCTCCAAGTTCGTGGACGAATACCCCTCTCCAGCTGAGCCTCGATATATAGCCTATGGAAGCGATGCAGAGCTGTTGCTATAGTAGGCCTGCACTGTGGATCACGAATAAGCATGAACCTGTAGATGGCATATCCGATGACTTGGTGTGGCTAACTAGGAGCTGCTGCTGACCTGATAAAGTCACAAAGAGCCTTCTTGTGGTGTAGCATCTCCACGTTCTCTTCGGTGAGGATGTCAGGGGCGGCCAGTGAAGCTGCCGCTGGTGACCGTCCGGCTGCTGCTGGCGATGGACCGGCATCCCCTCGGCCTCCACCACCAGTGAGCCTCATAAAGAAGCGAATCCAGTCATCGTTGTAGAATAGGTAATGACCTGACGCAATCGAATCATGCCATGGGGGCCTTCTGGGTGACCTACCAGTAAGAAGCTCGTACAGGAGGCACCCAACACTCCATATGTCGCTGGCTGTTGTCGTACCAACACTTCTACGCCGATCGAAGGCCGCACTGAGGAGATTGCATCCTCAGTGGTGAGTAGCGAGGCTGCTGCTCGCCTACTCATCTCGTCTAAGGGCTCGCTCGATGGTCAGCATCTCCGGGGGCTTCACGAACTCTGTTCCTCGGTTGCGGATGCAAAGCTAGTAGAAGACACCAGTAATGGATGGCCGAATGCATCGGCCACCTACATCGGTGTACTCTGGCCCTTCTAGGACTCTACTTTCGCCAAAGTCGGCCAAGACAACAGCCGGACCACCACCCCGAACTGGTCGCCAAGCTGGGCCTCCACCAGACTCCAACACCTGGAGAAAGTGGGTGTCTTAAGAAGGGCAAATGTGTTACCATGATGTTGTCACACTTTAAGTCATAGTGTACCAGACCGTCTCTATGTAGCTTGGCTACTGCTGCTAGAACTTTCTGATAGGTCTGAGCTCAGGAGAATATTCAACACCAAGTTGAAGACGGCAATGACGGCAATGACCTCCAATAATAGCATTAGATTGTCGTCCATGTTGCCCATAAGCTTAGCCCTCCAAGTAGTTAAGGTCATGTGATAGCATCTCATAACAATCCAATAACTGCAGCCATCATACCCTACAGAAGACCATGCGGGAAAGGTAGAGGGGAGGAAGGGCTACCATAGTCGAAGATCTCCGTCATATAGTTGTCGAAACGGCCTTCCTCAAGACAGGCTATCTCGTTGAAGACATCGAACAGCACGCATCTGCATGAAGAGCTTTGGCATGAGGGACAGCAGTAGTATGCTGCCACCAACCTGTCCCTGATACTAGGGTGCTTCTTAACCAGCTTAACGGCGACAACTTCATTCCTGCCCCTCTGCTCTGTGTCAACGCTCTCAGCATCCAAGACTGTGTCGCAGCGGTAAACTGTGCCGAAGGCTCCTCCACCAAGGACGGTCATATCTGCTGGAAGGCAGCTCAGGCGGCTCAAGAACGACAAGTGTTCACCCGTGTAGATCCAACGCGGGAAGCAGCCGGGGGCCAACAGCTTTAGCAACCGGAAGAGCCCTCCATGGCTCGAGGCTCCTCGAATGCCCTCGTCGCGGTAAAGTCTCCGGAGGACCTGAAACGAGCACTAGCCATCTTGGCCGGAGGACCTCGGGAGGACCTCAGAGTTCTTGGGGTGAGCGAGATGTGTATCCAGAATGAAAAGGACGTTGAGTTTATGATTGAGAGCAGGGAACTGGTCACAGTACCGGCAGTCGAGGGTGCCCCTACTGGCCGACAGCAGCAACAATAGTAGGAGACGAAGGACGCCTGACGAGAGCAAGTGGTTTAATGTACAGCACTGCAGGGTCACATTCTTGTAGCTCTTCGGTGCGGTAGAGCCTTCGACACCTCCTTCCGCAATCACAGAATAGATCAGCGCTAAGCCTACTAATGCCACCTGAGCCTCAATGACCGACGACGACAAGATGTCGGGCAAAAACTGACTATATTCGAGCTCTTCATGATAGGCCTCGAAGGCCTGCCCTTCTCCAGGGACAGGAGGTACCTGATGGCAAAGGTCGATGCCCACGGGTCAGGGACTTAGATACCTCCCATGGCTGGTCAGGGACAGCAGGCTGCCCCTGCTGCTGCCCGCCTTCAACATACTCTGGCGGGGTTGGGTCCACACCAAGACCACTCGTGCCTTGTACTGATGGCGGCAGGCCTGATCACCAACTTTAAAGTAAGCACCATGCATATCAGCGCCGACCATGGAAGGCCAGCCGTGGTACGATCGATGGTGAGGCGTTCATCCGTAGCATCTGATGCTGCTGTTGTTGCTCTTCTCCTCCACCCCCACTGGATGATGATGATGATGAGGAAGGAGAAGTGTCGTGCTCATGTGTGGCATCTCCAGGTTCCATGCCCCCGGTTGGGTAGGTTATTGGTGGGGGTAGGGCATCCTCGCCTGATCGAAAGCATCTACTAGACTCCAGTCAACAGCGCCTTACTGCTCCTCCTGGTGCTCCCCTTGCATTCTAGAAACGAGGTGGGCGGCGGCGGTGGTGGTGGTATGGCCATAGGGGGCGGTATCGGTCCTCCGGGCACTGCTGACGTGGCATCTCTGGTAGCCTGAAGGTAGATGGCCATAAGCAGGTTTGCACTGAACCTCCTGAGAGATGGACCTCCTCAGAAGGTACGGTGCCAAGGAGGCCCGTGCTGCCTTGGGTCGATGGAGCCAGACCCGCGAAGGAAAGCCCGGGTATCATAACGCTGCGGCAGCAGCCACGAGGAGGTACAAGAATCTGATAGAGAACACTCACTAGGCAGTATCAGCAGTTCCCGGCTCACCGGTGGGGCAGTGGCCTCCAGCGTCGACAGCTGCTGCTCGGATTGGATCTAACACGGTTATGACTCTGACTGTAGCAGGTCATTCTCACCTCCTGATCAGCGACCTCGCTGTAGCTGTTGTCAGAATTGGTGATGATGGAGGAAGTCTCCTGGAACAGTCGAATCTCTATAAAGCCTCTGGCAGTAAGATACCTCAAGACCACCACTGGATGACCTCCCTCTCCCACTGAACTGTTGGTATCTGCAATATTGCCCTCCTCGGCGACCGCAGGGGATGGCTGGGCCCACCTCTCCAGCATGTGAGAGGCTACATGCTCCAGGTCAATCTCACCGCAGAGGAAATCCACCACCTTTAAAGAGTAGAACTTCTTACTGAAGGAAGCCTACATCGAGCAGTGGAGGTTAGCGCTTACCGAGCCGATGGACTTCGTGCACGAGCTAGGGCGATGAGGACCTTCAAGTGGGCCACAGCTAGGGCATCCTCGCCCTTGCCCTCGTCCCATTGGAGATCGCAGGGCTGAGTCGATGATGCAAATGAAGAGGTACTGGAAGGTGACCCCGACGAGGAGGACGGTGCTGGAGTCATGGTACCATGGGACCGACGACGATACAGACGAATAAAGCGAGAATAATGGCGATGGAGGTACCTGCCAAAACGGAGGTATCTTTGCGCACCCGGAAGAATATCCTAAGGCTGGTGACTCACCAGGCAACATGGGGGTCCTTTAGGAATTGATTGAGCGGAGGCGGCACCGAAAAAAGAGCAGCTTCGACCTCGGATATCTTCATCTCGAGCAAGGCCTCTGGAGAAAACGGTCGTCCACGGGGAGGCGAAGGCCAGGTCCTCGAAGCCATAAACCTAACAAGGCCGGCAGTCACTGTTGTAAAGGGGCGAGGTAGGTCTACCGAGGAATAACTCCGGTACCACAGGAGAAGATGGAGGCCAACCAGGGGCCCATCACCACCGGGGCCGCGCAGTCTGCGATTGAGGACCAAGCGGCAGAGACCCTCGAGGCCATCGGGACGTAACTGACGAGAGAAGTACCATGAAGTGTTTGTGTCGTAGAGGAAGATATGGTATGAAGAGCTGACACTCACACTGTAAGGCTGTCCCTTCGAGACTTGATTGCCTTATTAATAATAGTCAGCACAGATGTCACCATTGTGAGGAGGCGTAGGCGATCGAGTGCCATACGTCTGTCCTCGACTTCGGGATGCACCCACATACCAGAATCCTCGACACTCTCAGGGAAGAATGATGCTGCTATCACTGGTGTGAGGAGGGAATACAGCGAAACAGTGTCAGATAGGGAAGGACTGCTGGAGGGTGATGAGGCAACGGGGATATCTAAGGGAACGATTCATATTGCAATGCAGGACTGATGAGCTTACCCAGTAGTGTATCCAAGATACCCTCAGCCATAACAGCATCAGAGCACTCAAGCAGTGCAGAGATGGTCCAGGCGAATGCTATAGAGAGCCTCCTCCATCGATAGAGATCGCCTGGCCTTGGGGTTTGCATTGAACGCATTGGACTTAGACTATCCAGAGAACCCGTTCGAACTGACAAAGAACAATTGCTTCAAGTGACATCAAGTGACTCATGTTGCAAATTGTGGTTGGTGTGGTTGGTGTGGTGAGCCTACCTCTATCAGATCGTACTGCTTCATTATGTATCCTAACTTCGACATGGAAAGCCTTCAAGAGCTCCTTAACTTCAGTCTGACAGCCATCACCAGTCTATGATCGCATATCCTTTCTTACTCACCAACGTTGTTATTATAGCCGATAGTGCCTGGGCTGCACAAGGGCCTGGGAGGACAGCTCTCCGAATGTACTCCCCTGAGGAATCATTTAAGGAGGGAGCGGGCACTGGCCACCCCACCGAGCAGGAGGAGACACTCCTCCACCCCCTCAGGAACGTGCATGAATGATCCTTCCTTTGATCCATCTCTCAGTTTCTCTACACGGTGGAGGCGTTCACTAATACCGGAGCACACCGTCCGAAGCAATGGGTCCGCGAAAGGATTCGCCACGCTCGACCTAACCACCACGAGGGGACTCCAACACCATGCTCACAGCAGCATGGTCTTACTCAGACAGATGATCCCGGGCCTTGGCTCGGTGCCTTCTCAATCCTCGCCAGGCCTCCCTCCATTCATCAGAGCTCAGACAGAGGCATGGCTCGGCCCGCCGTATGCACTGGCACTGTCCGGCGTCCCTGATGCTGGTAGTGGGGTCCCGATCCATGAGGAGGGGGATCGGTATGGTCTCGAGGCCAGGAAGGAGCATGTCCCATAGGAACGGTACAGGAAGTTTGTCAGACGGGACCCGCCGCAGCAGAGATAGGAGGACTCGGCGGACCTCAGCCCATTCGCTCGGGCGTCTCATTTCTGGTGTGATCCGGGCCGAGGTGAGGGAGGCCCTGACACTTCGTGGGCCAGAGGATGATGTTGACGGTTGACAGTTGGTGTTGGCGAGCTCTTGGTCAACCTCAGCGAAGAGTTCCCTTTGGTGGTGAAGCTTGGCAAGGCAGCTGAGGTCGCCAAGGAAGGCAAGCTCGCCGACCAACTGAAAGATACTCCTATATCCATTATTAAGGGCAACTGGGGCTTTGACAAAGGTTAGATCATACAGGGTGATGAAGAACTTTTCCACAGTCGGGCTACTGTATAAATTATACATAGTAAAATGCGCAGGTCGGAATATGCTGACAGTTGACAATCAATCGTCAAAGAGGACTGCACAATCATCTCCCTTCAATAGTTCCGAGTTTCACGGAGCAATAAGCTTTTCTATCTGCTTGATCTGGAGGCTTGTGTAGAACTGACTTTAAGGTGGGGGTTGTAAAGAGCAACAAGACAATCATCATCACCAAACAAGCCACAACAACTTAATCGCCAATACTCTGCTGTCCATATCATCCTGAACTCACCTGTGCCTCCTCCTTAAGCTCCGTCCGTGGATCTCTAGCGCTAGGTACAATAGGAACTTCGGCAACGCGGCCGTCCTGCTGTCCACCGATCCCTAAGGATCACAATAAAACCGTCGGGCGCCCACTAGCCCACCGTGGATGACCAGCGACGCCCTTTGGGTAGAAGGAGTGTTCGCTCGAGTGGAACGGTCTCGTGTTGCTGTCGATGAGCTTGGATGGCTGCCAGATGTGGTCCCTATTTTTCGCTGATACAGTCGTCTAGAAGACCTGACATACAAAGACTACACCCAAGCCGACCAGCCGACCGGGGCGCTGATGACCTGGTCATGGTCCCACCAGTAGGTAGGGCCCTCCCCGACTGACTAGCACTGCTCGCCAATGGCAACACTGATGCCAGCGGTCCAGCTTTGGCTAGGTCAAGTGTTGGAACTCGACCTCCCCCTCTACCACTCAATGGTGGTGCTCTATAAGGAGCTGTTGGCAGCGGAGGGAGCTGTTGTGAATGATACTGAGTCCCTTCAGCTACATGCTGGCTCCTTGAGGAGGACGGTGGCCCAGGAAACTGAAGAGCCACCACCCGTAGAAGAACCAAGCATGCAAGTAAGTCCCACCGTATCCCGGACGCCTCGCGTGGACGGTGTCCCATTCCCCTGGCCCATTCTCGGACCGGCAGCAGCAGCAGCAGCGGCCCTCGCAGAATATCTACTATTATTATCATGTGTCCTATCAAACAGCATCCCCTTCAATATAGGCACCAACCGTACCGATCTCTGTGAGCTATCTCCGAGGCCACTTTACGCTGAGCGTGCGTGAAGAGGTTCACCAGAAGATCGTTCTCTGTGGACCTGCTTGCCCGCTTTGCCTCGGAGAAGCCTTTAATAGACCTATGGCGGCCGATCATACTGATTATCCCCTCCACAAGTGGGTTCTGAATCTCAGATACTATCAGTGATTAACAAAAGCAGACGGCAATCGACGCCCGTGTTCGCAGATGGTAAGTGTACCGAGGTCGATTTGCGTCCCATGACTCGCCTGAGCTCATCCAGCCACTTGGCGGGATTATCCGGATGTTTACTGGCCACCTGCTCCAGTTGACTTAGCATATGAGGTTCATGTCCTCGAGATGGTGGTGGTGGTGTTCCACTTTTAAGGGTGTCCATTCTGGTCATTATACCGACACCTTCAATAGATTATTAACCCCCGTTGCTGTGACAACTCACTCAACACTGTTAATGGTAGCAAAGGTCTCCATGGTGGCAGCAACGACAGCAGTAGTGAGATGAGCCAGTAGAGATAATAATGTGGTACATGTAATGCTACGTAACTATAACACATGGTACAGTTCTATGCATCGAAAGGTCCCTGGTTCGATCCCGGCCTCAGTCATCTTTCTGATTCACCAGAAATCGACGCTTCGTCCTCCATCTCCGAGGCCCTAGCTGGCTCGGGCTCACTCTGAGCTGGGACCGCAATTTCGACATCCTCCTCGGATGGCCACAAGCCCTTAACCCTTTTTCCTTCAGATTTCGTCACTGCTTGCTGTATCCGCGATTTGAACCCGCGACCAGCTGCTGCTTCTGCTGGCTGTTGTGAGCCGGAAGATGAGGACGAGCCTGCTCTGAACACTTTGCCTTTGGCAGGTATAAGTGTACCACTCCCAGCTCGCTGGAAGGCCTCTGCTACATTAGCAACGTTGGTAAAGACTGGGCACCTGAGAAAAGGGGACAAGATTTGTGTGCTGCGTGGAAACCGACACATTCCACATGAGCTGAGATTTGAGTTTGGTCTTGATCGATCACGAGGATTTTCTACGAATTACTCGGAGATTGCTAAGAGGACTGGGCCGAGAAATTTTACCCCTCGCTAGGATTTACTACCACCCATCTTCTGTCCCTCCCTCCCCCATCTTCTTACATATCACTTAAATGTCCCATTTGACCGCAATGAACACACTGTAGACAAAGGCCTCTAACATCACCACTGAGGACATCCTGCCGCAGCTTATCATACTTCCTACGGAACTTGGGGTATATAACCAATAGGTCCACCAAGCTCTGCCTATACAGAGAGATGGTCTCGCAAAATGACAGACACTTGGCTGAAGCAGATCGAGAGGTCTCCATAAACAGTGCTACCTCACCGAAGTAGCCGCCCTCCGAAAGATACCCTATAGTGGCCCCCGCATATGACCTTGAAAGTAGCTTCACTTTCCCTTTAATAATAAAGTACATCGAACTAGCCCATTCGCCCTCCTCAAAGATAATGTCTCCAGGGGCATGCGTCTCTCTCGCGACAGCCTGGCAAATCTTTTCCAGCATGGACCGAGGTATGTTCGAGAAGAACGGCGCTGATTTGATGACGCCTCCCACAAGATGGACCATGATCTCTGTGCGCAGCGGTGGGCTGAGGATGCCCATAACCTCCTCCTCTTCAGAGTTGATATCCTTACCGTACTCCCACACAAACTCCAAATACCGTCTGACCCTGACCTGCAAGGCCCTGGGCAACTGCCTCTGCCGAAAGTAACGATTAACTGCCTTCTTTTTAACACGGAAGGCGGCCGCGCTGGCGTCGAGTTTCCTCACTACGGAGCCTATAGCTCCAACGAAGAACGCAAAGACACCACAGGCCAACAGCATGGTCACCACACCGAACACTTGCTCGGTCGAGTTGACCGGATAGATGTCACCGTAGCCAACTGTGGTCATTGTTGCGAACGACCAATACATGGCCGCAATATATTTCTCACGCGGGGCCGCGTCACGGTAGTCAAAGCGATCCAGCCACGTTACTGTGGAATTGAGGAGAGGATCGGTATCGGCTATAAGATACCAAATGCATGCTACCCAGTGGGCTATGAACACCACGAATGTCACTAAGCGTAATAACTGTATCAATACGGATAACCCGTCAGAGTTGACGAAGTCCTCGACCTGAAGAGTAAGAGCCGACTACTGAGCCCACCGTTCCCCTGCAAAGATATCACCTTTGATAGAATCCGCTTTAATTTCAAAACTCGTAAGAGCCGGAGTACTCGGAGGAGCCTGGCAAACTTGATCATCCTGAGCAGCTGCACTCCCTCCAGATTAGATGCTTCAAAGACCCATTCATATGGGAAAGAGGCGGCTAAGTCGACTACGAACCATGTCTTAAGATATACTGGAGCAATGCCTTTGACATTCATAACCTATCAAGAGGCGATGGCTGTCCTGTGGGAGGGGCCGAGGTTGCCTTACTAAATTCCCCCCAACGTAGACTCCTGTGATGAAGTTAAGGGGGACGTCTACCATAAAGAAGATATCCATAGTAGTCTCCAGTCCGGCTAGGAACCCTGCCGAATCTTGCTTGAAACACAATCGATATGGTATAGATACCGACTAAAAAGAGTTAGCATAATGGCACTAGTAGTGCCAACATTAAATGCTATTCCCACAGGAGGCCCCTGCGAGGGTGGGTGCTGTTTTACGCACCGCGAGATTCCCGTCCACGGTTCCCCTTTAGATATGTTGGAAAGGCCGAGGTGGAACCAAGAGCCTTACCTCATAAAGAATGAAAGACATTATGATAAAGTCCCAAGCGACCCTTTTGGTATCCTCGGGAGATATTATGATGCGGGGCCGGTGTTTAGTGCTCCGAGGATTCTCCGATTCGGTATCTAAGTCCAACCGTGCAAGATACAAATAAGCTCAGAATGCACACCATCCCAGTCAAGCTCATTGTCAGTCTCGTCTGAGCTTTGTCTGATAACATCACCGTTATGTTGCCAGGCCTCCCGAGTGACCATATCGCGGGTCTCGGGATGAGGTGGGTTTAAGAGATATCCAAAAGGAAGATATCAGCAACTGATCGATCAATTCAGGCAAGACCAACGCCACGGTCCCTTCGCTCAGAAGTGCGCTGATCCACGCAGATCTAGCGCACGCCCGCGAGCATGCCGGACCAATAACCTCTCCTCCGCGGTCGGGATGCCAGAAGGAAAGGGTCCTCGAAGACGAGACCTATCTAGTCTGCGTAAACCTTTACTGGATACTCCTGCTTTGGAGGAGTTCCTGAGCGATATAGGGTCATCTAAAAAGCATGCTGGTAGGCTTATTGGGGCATCTGTGAGGACTAGGGTTCAACGACTCCTTTTGGGTTTATAAGGGTATTGGATATCAAGTATGGTATGGTCAGTTACCATTCAAAAGGCTCTGATAGAAGACGAGCCTGATTTTGATGCTAATAAGCTCGGGCCTAGGGTACCTAAGAGGGCTGCTGCATTGTTGGATACGGTGTTTATAAGATGCTCAAGCTCAATAGGGATGAAACAAGTATCTAAGGATGGTACTACAAAGATGCTAATACGTCTACAGGTAGTAAGATACTTCTGAGGTTGATCAGTTAACCAAAGTCAGGATACTTTTGAGGAGGATTTTTAATTTTTATGAAGTTTGCTCTGCCCATATGGTTTTATATCGATGCCATTTTTCTCTACATCTCTCTGAGCTACTCTCACTAATCGTGGTATATCACCCTAACAAGGCAGCTTTAGTCTTCTTCAGGACGGCAAGGAGGTGGAGACAGTTATCATACCCTCGGGTAGTCGGCGGACCCTTTGCGTATCCTCCCAAGTAGGATGCCGAATGGCCTGCCGTTTCTGCGCCACTGGTACACTGGGTCTCTCCGGTAACCTTTTGGCCGGTGAGATTATGGAACAGCTCTGGCACGCAAATAAGGTATCGGACATTCCCATCACCAACGTTGTTTTTATGGGTATGGGGGAGCCCTTGGAGAACTATGATGCTGTTATGTCGGCCATAAAGGGGATGAACGAGCTCTTCAATATACCTCAAAGATGCATCACAGTCAGCACCGTCGGGGTTGTGCCTAAGATACGCGAGCTGGCCCACGAAGCCTCGGCTGTTAAGCTGGCCTTATCTTTGCATGCCCCCACTCAAGAGCTCCGGGAGAGGATAGTACCGTCAGCCAAGGCTTGGCATATAGACGATTTGATGGCAGCTGTGGATGAATACTCCGAGGCCAGTCAGCGTGCTGGAAGACCTGATGGTAGTGGCGGTGGGGGGCGAAAGAAGGGGAGCGTTCTGGTGGAATATGTGGTGATACGGGACATCAACGACACGAGTGAATGTGCTCATGAACTGGGCCGGTTATTGGGTAATCGAAAGGCTGTTGTTAATTTGATACCGTATAATACGGTAGACAATGGCACAGACTTCCAGCCACCATTGGAGGACTCTGTGAAGAATATGGCGTTGATACTTCGAGAGGAGTATGGTGTTAGAGTGTATAATAGGCAGCATCATGGTAGGGACATCGACGCTGCCTGTGGGCAGCTGGCCAAGAAAAGGCCTCATGGAGGAGTAGGAGGGGGAGCACCAGATGTAGAGGACTACCCCGCCACGTCGACCGATGGACTCAGCAATCGGTTACTTCCGTTGGATTTGTTATCAAATTCGTCATCACCCGACTGGACGGCGGCAGTTCGAGCTGTTGCTGCTGTCGGTTCTGCGGCGGCGGTAGTTGGCTTTTTATCCTGGCGTTTGCTGCTCCGAAGAGCTACCAAGGCACCGTCCTGACTTCCCGAATGTTGTTGTTGTGTTTGGTTTTAATCAGCTTGGCTGCTGCTTCAGTGGTATTACTATGCCTACTTGTCGACTGAGGGCTGTGGGGGGAGCCAGGCGGATGCTAACAACACAACCAATGGCAAGTAGGAATGTTAAGGCTGCTATGGAGCTTAATAACGCCCTATCAGCTTGCCAGTCGCATCATGAGGTATCTTGAAAATCTTCATAGTGCGCAAACTCGATGATAGGTACTGGAATGTCTGGATACCTCTCCGTATTCCATACACAGGCTTGGCTTCCAGAATGCTCTCACCGCACTTCATCGTTTCGCGCGCCACAAAACTCTAGGTGCCTGTGATGTTCGGCAAGCAGTGGCTGATAGAGTATCCCGGTTGTTACTGACTCCACACGATCGGCAGTCCCAGCCCACCCCGGGGATGCTCGGGAATGTGCTGTGGGCGTGTGGGAAGCTCAGCGATGTTATCGACTGGCGACCGCTTGTTGAAGGTGTCTGCGAGAGGGCTGTCGTAGATGATAAAATGCTGCCTCATCATATAGCACATTTTATGTGGGGATGCGCCTCTTGTTACTCGGCAGCGACAGAGGATAGGGAGCGAGTAGGAATAGTTAATTTAGTTAAGAAGGTTATGGTGGAGTACTTTCATAGGGATGGTCTAGGGTTCGAACCTCGGCACGTGTCAAATATTGTATGGTCATTGGGTACGATGCAATTGCCCCTTCCGACCGACTTCTTACTGCGTCTCTGTGCTGCAAGTGACAGAGTGAGTAAGGAACTGAAGGACCAAGAGGATGCTAACATCATATGGGGTCTGGCCAGGCTAGCGGCATCAGCACCGCTCACAGCTGTCGAGGGCGTGCATGCCATCCGCTGCCACATCACTGCGAGGGTCCTCGATCGGCAGGATTGGTCCCATTTGAGACCAGAGGAGCTGGGTATGATCCTGTGGGGTGTGGCTGTAGGGGTGGGCCATGAAGCCGACCCTCTGGTGCTAGCGAAACTGTCTAGGGCTACATTAGCTCTTGGTCCACGGATGGCAAAAGGACAGGGCACCGATAGAGCTATTGCCAATAGCCTTTGGGCCTTCGCAGCATTGCGGTACATAGACGCCAATTTGATTAGCTTTATCGATATGGTCTGGCCAGCAGTTGCCCAGTGTGGCTCTGGCAGGCACCTCTCCAACACAGTGTGTGCACTCAGTGAGCTCGATCACCCTATACCAGACGCGTTGCTCAACGCAGCCATCACATCATGCTCGTATCCTCCTACTAATGCTAGTGGCCGTCACGCCGCTGGACTGTTGCGGGCGGTGGCAGCCTCTGTGAAAAGGAGACCTTTGAAGGTATCGGAATTGAGACCGCTGGTACGTACAGTGTGGCAGACGTACAGGACGGAGGAGACGGCCACGGCCAGGCAACTGTTGGTGGCGGCACTCTGGGCAAGTTTATGTACGAATGAGACCCTGGTAACAGGGAAAGATGAAATTAATATGATTATTAGCGGAGCGATGCAAGGCTTTGCCATCGACGATGCTGCCAGCAGTCGAGTCCACACTGAAGTAGCATTGGTTCTGCGGAAGATGGGCGTCGGCCCGCGGGTGACCGTGGAGGCCTCGGCTTGCGGAATCAGCGTCGATATAGGTCTTGGCGGCTCCACAAGCGACTGGTTTCATGCAGCATCTCGTGAGAATTCTATTTGACGTTTCTGACTTCCTCCTGACTTTGCGTTTAAGGCCCCTGTTAAGTTGTATTAGTAGCTTCTCTCTACGAACATCATGGACAACCCCACTGTGACGTCCCCAGGAGTGCAGAGCAGCACCAGCAGCACATTCACGCTGGCTGCGGCCAAAGGTGGCCTTTCCGAGAGAGACCTCCTTATCGCATCCTTCATTGCTAAGCATCAGTTGAAGGCCGACTCTGCCGCCCCAGTTCTCATCGATCTCACCTCCCACGACCTCGGTGTGATCATATCGGCATTCGACCCTTCTCTGGCCAAGGGTACCGACAAGGAAGCTTTGCTAAGGAGATTCGTTCAAGTCTACTTTGACCAGAAGACCAACGCCTTCGTTCATCTCTGGAAACTGGCGGATAGGCCTACAAAGGACTTGTTGTCCAAGCTCAGCCACAAGGACCGCGGCCTGGTTATGGAAAGATTCAGTGTTATCGGCGGCAATGGCGTGGACCAGAAGGAGAAACATCGCCTGCTGAAGGCGCTGGTCAGGCGACGTATGGACCACAGGATCCACACTTTCGCTGATCTCTGGGAGTTCGCAGACAAAGCCTCTGCGGTGAAGCTACTTCAGACCTTAACACTGAGCGATCTGCAGATAATTCTCGCCGCCTTCAACCCGGACGTCCTTCCCTGCCCCGTGGGCTCTTCGCGATATGATATTTTGGTAAGGACTGTTGACATTTACATATCTCGAAAGATAGATGCTTTTGTAAGCTTTTGGTGCATGCAAGAAGTGAAGGGCCAAGTGGCCAAAGTCTTGGCCCAACTCTGGCACAGCAAAGCCCTTGGTGTCGTTCTCGAGCGGGCCAATCTCCAATCGGCTGGAAATGGTCGCGAAAAACTGGCACAACTGCACAGGTTCATCCACTGCCTTGTCAACGCTCAGACTGCCAAGTTCAGTAAGGCCCATGGGCTTCAAAGGGAGCCACTGTGGGATATGGCAATTAAAACATTAAGTGTGAAGAAGCTCCTGATGTTGATGGAGCGATACTCTGTCGGGCTCATAGAGACTCCAAGTCAAGCTTTGGGCCGATGGATCACGGTTGTGTCTCAGCAGCAGCAGTGTGAGCACTGTGAAGTGACGCCTGCTCTGAATCTGGTTACTGCTGATGTTAGCGAACCGGCGCCGTCCAGCGGTCCCCTACCGTCAAGCGTTGCTGAATTACATGCCTTGTTGGCATCTGGTGACGTTGTGTTACCTGAGGAGGTACTTGAAGAACTAAGACGAATCGAAAGCGGAGTAGCAGTACTCCCTAGAGAGTGATTCTTGCTAACACAGGCCGGCTGCGCCAATACTCCTAACGCTATCATCATCATTGCAGTCACCATCACAGCTGTACATTTCGCCTTCTAAGTAGTCTTTTTATTATCTCAAGCGGGGAAAAGCCTCGCACTTCTTGTTGGGCCGCCGAGCCAACTGCATCAGTCGAGACTTCAATGGCCACCATGAGCGCTCAAGCCTCCTTGGGCAGCATTTTGCCTCGAGGATAATTATAGATATAACCCCTATTTTTAACAAACGTAATGAATTATTATTTTTCGTGTAGATCATCATTTCCACCGTGAAGCTTCCACACAGAATAACTCGTTGCGTTTCACAAGTTGCAAGGAATACATCGCAATATCCACGGAAACACTCAGCCAGAGCATTCCTGGTAGGCTTTGCCTCTTGCGTGGCTGCCGATGGCTGAGCAATTGCCATCTGAAACTCGCAAGAGCCTCGAGGATGCCGTTAGAACCCTCGCCCTAGCACCCGACAGTGAGGCCGACAAACGAGGGCCTGCATGGGACACTGTTAAGAGCATGTGTAAAGTGAGCTTCGATGATGTAAACGGGAGTGCAAGAATATGATACAGGCACACGGACAAGCGGCTGTACTCGTGGCTGAAAACATCATACTTAAAGAGCTTATCCTCCATCCAAACCTGCGTGTCCGGCAACGATTGCTTGATCACGTACTTGGCAAACTGATTAAGTCCAGCGTGGCAGCTAGGAAGTGGTTTCTTGGTGACGCCAGAATTTTACAGAAAGCGGTAAGTGAAGTTTGAGGGCCCATGTGGTGTTCTGTGTAGGACAAACAAAGTGCCGGTATCCTGACCGTTTCAGGCTAAGTCGTGGGGGATCATAGGAGAACGTAAAGAATCAGCGCAAGCTCGAAGCCTCAGGGATACTGCAGTCCAATATTTATCAGAATGGGAGCTTCATTTTGGTGGCAGAAGCTACGCGGCACCTTTGGAGGTAAGCACAACCGGTTGTCTAGGCGTTGGAGTGGCCCTGTGATCTTCAGTCACTATTGGCATCGCTTCGCTCCAGGGACCAAGACGCCGTACCGAATCGCAGGCAACATCTCCAGCTCACCCAAGCTGCGCAAGAGGAGCGCCTGCTTGCCCTATGGAAGCGAGTACGGTAGAGGCTTCGATTACTTTAAGACTGGCTTGGAATCCCAATCTGGAACCCCCGCAGAGCTCAATGTGCATATGTCGATGTGAAGGTCGAATGTTGTTAGGTGGTTGAGACGTTGAAGGGTGCCGAGATGAGAGACATCGATAATTGTATCACTCGTATCGATAATGCCCTCGAAATTCTATTCCCTTCAAGCTTGGACGAGGTTTTCAATGACGTTGATCTCGATGCAGAGCTAGCTAAAGAGGACATGGGCTCGCCACACGATGCGGCCCCCTCTAGCAGCAGCGCCTGGGTGCCAGATAGGAATGTTGTCATCAAAAGTAATCCCCCGCACCTTCCTAGCCGATTTGGAGTAATGCTCTACATTTAGTTCAGCCTGGTGCGGCATCGTTGGCTCCACAAGAGAAGGCAGGAGAGAACGATGTTATATTCGACCAGCTCAGAGATGACCTACGCCTTGTACGTGCACGACGATGGCAACGGTGGCTCGATCATCAGCGGGATGCAATGGTCGATGTCATCTCCTGTGACCGTTTACGGGGGAGGCCTCTGGTTTCAGGCAATGCCCACTCCATTTCTCAAGGTGACCGGCTACTACTACTAGCGTCTTCGGGTTCCTCTTCTGCAGGGCTACATCTGCACAGTACAACATCACACTGTGGTGAATACAGTGTTCTTTCTATACATATCTTACCGACAAATGTGATTCTTTCCAGATATCTGTTCGAGCCCGGAGGCTTGTATGACCTGGCTCGAGAACAAGCGCGCTGAACTGGACCGAGTAGTTGGTAGAGCCCTTATTTCTACATTCAACACTACACGCGAACAGGTGAACCAATCTAACGGACAGGTAGGGTTTTGTACGCTCTACGACAGACCCAATTATGTGCTCTATTTAGGAGGCCGAGGAGGCAAGCGATGATGAATCAGAGTATAATGGAGAGTTCGATGATACGGACGGCGGCATCAAGCGTGATCTGGAGCTGTGTCGCCAAGCGTTCTCAAGCGAAGAGCCAACCCAATCTAAAAAACGACGGCGGTGAGAAAACGTCTCTGTAGTTTCCGACTGCTCTTGTGTTGTCATGATGACAAGTCCGTCCCCTTCCACCGAGTGAAACCCTTTAGGTAGCGCCACGTTGTTCACAGACTAGATCTCGTATGGCTAATATCAGATCTGGTATGATGTAGCATCTGCTGGTCCTATATCCTTAATGTTGTGTGATATAAGGTAAGCTATACCAGATATCGGATAGTACGTACAATAGCGCACCCTAAGCTCAAGTGGTCGATCTCAGTCTTGTCATCATACGCTTCATCTTGGCGTTGAGAGGTGCCTAGAGGTCAACGCCGAGCCTCAAATGCCTACTTAGCATCTCTACGGTTGACCAAAGATTGTGTATGCGTGCGTGACCGCATACAGTTTCGCGTCTACACCTCTCTGCCAGAGAGTCTCCGGATTTCGCGTCAAGTAGGTTAAGCTTCACGCAATGCTAGAGGCAGCATCTAAAAAATATCATAGGTTAAACCGAAGCTCAGTTTAACAACTATGAATATGATGTCTACTAACGTACAAAATTGAGGTAACCTCGCGGTCCTCTCGGAATTGGGTTGCGTACGCCTGCACAACAAAGCAGTGCCCCAAATCTGGTACAGCCTCAAGCATCGAGGGAACAGTTCTAGTTAAAGTTGGTCCAAGGCAACAACACCATAACGATAATGTGGCTTGCTTAACCTGCAGCTATCGCTAATTTCAGTTCATCCGCCTAGCATGCATCTTCCGCTCGCCTTCTTACCCCCCTCGTTCTGCTTAACCGGAGTCCTTGGAGAAGATTTGATGCAAGTAGGCGGGGAAAGCCTACTATTCTCATGGCGATATTGATAGCAATCGCTAAGTTGTCTCGCGAGTTTATCGGCTCTACAGCATTGTTTTCAAAAAAGCCTTTGCTTCGCTGGACTTCAAGTTCATCATTCAACTTTACCAAACTTCAGACTGGTGCTTGATCGGTTGGTTTGCCGGTCAAACTTTGAACCATTTGGCGCTTTCAGGCTTCCTTTCAGGGCATCATGTGTGTAAAGAATGACCAACGCCTCACAGTAGATGTGAAAGAAGAACTTATGATACCAACCCAACCCGCAAAGAAGTATTTCTGCTCCGCGTTCAAGCTCACTTCTACTCCTAAGGGTCTGCAGCTGGAGGCCCCCCTGTTCGGGGTCACTGCAGCCCAGCCTAAGTACGTGTCGTTCAGTGGTGAACCTTTAGATGTTATTAATATTGACGGCCTCTTAATCAATAGCCGCCAGATAGTTGTAAACCTATCCCTTGAAGGCGTATCTAAAAGAGAAGTTGAAGTCATGGTCTGGTTCGATATGAAGAATCAGGAAGGAAGAGATGCTCTTAAGAGGATCATAGAGAGGCATATTCGCATGGGTGGGATGCATCCGATAAATGGAAGAAGTGTGCTGCTGTAAGGAGCAGTCCTCGACTTCTCGTCTTTTTTATTTCGTTTCCAAAATACAATATGATAAGCCCTACAAGTGTTGAATTTTCTTATCCCACTGGGATGTTCCCAGATTGTTAAAACTGTAGGTGGTCTTGCTAGGAGGAGTTGTGTTCACCAGTACTGATGGAAAGCAAGTGTAGAGTGGGCGACGACCGGTGGGTGTAGGGAAGTGAGGGAAGCCGGCCTTCCAAGTTGCATCCACGACTTAACCCGCACATCATGCTTTTCTGGGGCGCATAAGAGCCCTGAGTCAGGCATCTGTCGGACAATTTAATGCGTCTAACTGATAGTACAAGCTTCACATTGTGAAACCGTGCTACCAATTGATGTGCCAGTATAGTACTGTTACGGCAAGCCCTCCTTACCCGTGCTGCAGTAATTTAGTACAAAAGTACACCAGTTCTCCTTCCCAGTTCTGATAAAAAGCCCAAACTACACCGAACTACACCGAACTACGCCGAACTACACCGAACTACACCGGAGCTTTCCGCTCCCCGAGCAAGAGGCGGTCGTCTTCGCGCGACTCACGCACCATGCGAGACAATGTCTACGCGAAGAGACGGGATATGCCAATACGAAAATATCGCTCGCCTGAGAGTCGAGACGGGATCGCTGCTCAGGGAGGCTTCCTGCGCGAGACTTTCATGAAGCCTTTCTACGATTTATCATCCTAAAGTACTGAGCTCACAGGCTGGAGTTTATTGGGCCCATCGGAGATCTTCGGTGAAGTCCTCACGCTTGACGGTCTACCAGACCACAACTGCAATTAAGCACATTCCCACAGGACTGTCCTATCGCGTAGTTGTTCTACACCGCCGTCTTGTAAATGTTCTCTCGACTCCTTATCCTCGCGGCAATTCTCAACATTGTATTCTGTGGGCGGCACGAGCATAACCCAGAAAGGTCCCTCAAAGTAAGGTTGGTTCGATAGGCATATGCCAGTAACTTGGTATATTTCGGTAGCTTGGATTGAGCCCTCTTCTCCCACCTTTATTTGTCCTTCAGGGTCAGATCTGCTTCGAGAAGTCCGTTGAGCGAACTAACTTCAAAGGAGTTTTCAACGCCGCATCATCACCTTCCGAGGAGCCGCGGTGTCACGATATGTTGCTGCACCATGACCGCCGTATTGAGATACTCGACGACCCTGGAACAGCAGAACACTTCCCGAAGAACGTCGGACTGTCTCTTACCGCAAAAGATCTTGAACTAGCTGATAGCAATACCTTGGATGTTAAAGTGAGGATCAAGAAGAAAGGACGGAAGGCTAATCCCTGTTGTGCGCCGAGTACTATACCAGCTAAGATAAGGTTTAAGGATAACATTGTGAAGGCAATTAAAAGTGATCATCAGAGTCTGTATGCCAAACTATTTGGGGAGCTCGTTCAAGATGAAAAGGTGAGTCTGGAAATATGTTTCAAGGGACACTGGCTGAGGAGGTTTGAGAGCCACCGATCCTTGCCTTTGTATTTAGGAGGAACAACTTTCTCATTCCAGTCGACGAGGAGGAGCATCTCTGACAGACGACGCCGATGATATCGTAAAGGCGACGCTGCTACCGTTACAGTCCAGTTTTTGAGTGTCAGTCGGATGCTATGCAAAACCTATTCGGGAAGGACAAGAAAAAGAATGCAGCAGAGTCTCATAAAGATGAAAAGACACAGAAAAGATCAGCTGAAGTAGCTAAACCTCCAGCGGCGATGCACTTGCACTCCATAGTTTTGTTTACTGTTTTCAGGGAGAAATATGCTTCGAGCCTTCGCTTGAGGAGCGCAGTTTCAAGGGAGTCTTCAAATACACAGCATCAGTGCCGAAGAAATCCCTTCGCTGTCACGCTATGTTGCTGCACCATGACCGCCGTATTGAGATACTCGACGACCCTGGAACAGCAGAACACTTCCCGAAGAACGTCGGACTGTCTCTTACCGCAAAAGATCTTGAACTAGCTGATAGCAATACCTTGGACGTTAAAGTGAGGATCAAGAAGAAAGGACGGAAGGCTAATCCCTGTTGTGCGCCGAGTACTATACCAGCTAAGATAAGGTTTAAGGATAACATTGTGAAGGCAATTAAAAGTGACCATCAGAGTCTGTATGCCAAACTATTCGGGGAGCTCGTTCAAGACGAAAAGGTGAGTCTGGAAATATGTTTCAAGGGACACTGGCTGAGGAGGTTTGAGAGCCACCGATCCTTGCCTTTGTATTTAGGAGGAACAACTTTCTCATTCCAGTCGACGAGGAGGAGCATCTCTGACAGACAACGCCGATGATATCGTAAAGGCGACGCTGCCACCGTTACAGTCCAGTTTTTGAATGTCAGTCGGATGATATGCGAAACCTATTCGGGAAGGACAAGAAAAAGGATGCAGCAGAGTCTCATAAAGATGAAAAGGCACAGAAAAGATCAGCTGAAGTAGCTAAACCTCCAGCGGCGATGCACTTGCACTCCATAGTTTCGTTTACTGTTTTCAGGGGGAAATATGCTTCGAGCCTTCGCTTGAGGAGCGCAGTTTCAAGGGAGTCTTCAAATACACAGCATCAGTGCCGAAGAAATCCCTTCGCTGTCACGCTATGTTGCTGCACCATGACCGCCGTATTGGAATACTCGACGACCGTGGAACAGTGGGGAACTTCCCGAAGAATGTCGGACTGTCCCTCACCACCAAGGAGCTTGAACTAGCTGATAGCAATACCTTGGACGTTAAAGTGAGGATCAAGAAGAAAGGACGGAAGGCTAATCCCTGTTGTGCGCCGAACACTATACCAGCTAAGATAAGGTTTAAGGATAACATTGTGAAGGCAATTAAAAGTGACGATCAGAGTCTGTATGCCAAACTATTCGGGGAGCTTGTTGAAGATGAAAAGGTGAGCTCGGATGACGTTTCCGGACCTCTGTTGGAACCGACTTGTGGAGAGCTGTGCATTGAATAATCCGAGCTAGACTTCCAAGCCAGACAATGTTGGGAACGGCGGGAAAAGACTGTGGCACAGTCCGGCACAGTGTTCCGTCTTTAGGAGAAGCACCAATCAAATAAACGGCGTGGACCATCACCAACGGATGACGTGGACGATAACGTAAGGTTGCAGTTTTGTGGTTCGTAGATGATTTGTGTAATGCTAGTCCGAGGCAATGCGCAATCTATTCGAGGAGAAGGGCGCGAAAACCGCCGCCCCCAGTCGAACTGCAAAAGGGGCAGGAAATGATTTGTCGGAGACGTTTGACAAAGTAGCCGAGCGTGCAGGTTGTGCTTCACCTGTTACCCGCTAGGGCGAGATCTGCGTGAATCATGATAAGCAACTCACCAAGAAGATGAAGAAGGAGCTCGGGATTTCCGACTTTGGCCAGGAGCACGAGTGCTCGCCGTTTGTGCTCAGCCGCGCCCCACAGGGTCTATTGTTGAAAACTGGACTATTCAGTGTCACAGCATACCAGCCGCAGAATGTGAAATTCAGCGGTGAGCTCTTGGAAGTCGTCGACAACATCGAAATGGGCTCTAATGCGCGCAGAACCCAGGGCCACTATTTAGTGCTAAACATGCACATTAAGGGTCGGTCTGGCAAAACAGTTAGAGTGATGGGATGGTTTAACGTCGAGAACGATGGTGACAGGAAAAAGTTGAAGGGTATTTTGAGTGATAATATTGATAACTCCTTGTACTAGATTTTGTGCAATGGTCACTGCATTCATGTATGGTTGTCTTTCATTACTGGGCGCGTTATTTTAATGGCTGCAAGTAGTCAGTCAAGATGTCGTTGTCAAGAAGGATGATGATCTGTGGTGTTGACATATCTTTCCTTGATTGGTGCACCAGTTGAACATCCCATTAACTTGCATGTTTCACCTACTAGTCCTATTCTTTGGGGGAGTGGGTCTGATATCGGCTGGAGACCCTCAAAAGTCACTCGCAGTGAGTCACCAACAGCATGCTCATCGATACCATGTCCTCGTTGTGGTTGTTAGGGACATATTTGCTTTGACGTGGAGAAGCTCACGCCAGAGTCGCGCAAAATGCTAGAAGCTACCGGCAATGGGGGCGAGTGCCGCAAAGTATCAGTTCACCATGAGATTCGTATAGTGGCTGATGGTAAGCTGATCACAAGCTTTAAAGGCGATGAGCTGAAGAGAGTCGATGAAAGTGCCTTCGCCATAAACGCTAAACTGAAGGTGAAGAAAGGTGAACTTACAGTTCCAGCTACTATCAAGTTTGATGAGAAAGTCAATGATGCACTACAACCCGCGGGTGAACAACACCAGAAAGTCGAGGGCGAGCAAGACGATGCTCATCCCAACGAGGACAAAGAGCAACCCGAGACTATAGTCGCCGAAAAGCAGGCTGAAGCTCATAGTCAAAAGGAAGTGGCCAAAGGACCGCAGAAGAAAACAGGCAAACCAAAGGGGAAGTCTCATGGGAAGGTAGGCTATGTGAACATCAGGAGTAGCACTAAGAGCTGTCGAGATATCATTCTGTATTATCTTTTTTAGAGTGCGGAACTGGTCCTTACTGAAAGTGATATGAAACGCTTACACGTGCAAGGCAAAGCTGGACGTCGATCGGTGACGATAAAACCTAACTATCAATTGGATATTGAAGGCCATAATGACCCAAGTTCATCGATTTCCATCAAACCGGGTTCGTTTGCTAAGACTGGGAATATGATGTGGGCCGGTCAGCTGATGTTAAAACCCAATGGTGAAGGGAGCAAAGTTAAGAGAGGTCTAATCAATGTTAAGATGCGCGTGTCTGACGAAGTGGCTAAGACCGTATTCAACAACAAGGTAAAAGACGACCCATGGCGAGGGATTGGTGGCATCAATGGCATATCTTAGGTTGATGCGTCCACAGTAGAGCTCAACAAAGAGGATGTGGATAAGCTGGGAATATCCGAAGATGCAGGGGAGCCATTCCTGGCGTCTTTATCACATGACGGCCGACTTGACCCCGTGCATGGTCCGTTCGAATTCGGGTCTGATGAAGTTAGACTCTCCATTAAACCTGCTACCTTCGCGAGTAAGGGAGGACAGTTTGAAGGAACAGTTGCCGTGAAGACTCGATCAAGAAGGAATAATCGTGAGAAATCTCTGGGGACGGCCAGAGCCACTATAAAGCCTAACAAAAAGGACATGGCAACGCTGAAGAAACTAAAAGTAAGACGCTGAGGATTGATAATCGTTCTCTGGTCAATCAAGGCTGCATAGCATCACGTTATCCAATCGCTTTGTCAAATAGCGTGGATGCTTCCATTGGTATTGTGGGTATCTCTGTTGTTTGTCAGAGTCGTGGTGGAGCTACCAAAGCCTAATGTGTGCGGCACAGTGTGTGTAACTGAACTCTATTAACTATCATGAATTACAAATACAAATGCTGCGAGTGTGGTACAATGTTGTCAATGTTCCTCTTGTTGAGTTATACACTAGACTGGTATCTGTCAAGATATCTCGTCAAAGAGGATGGTGGATAAGCCGGAAACTCCCACTCAACTACAACAGCATTGAGTTCGACAACCTAAAAGCAAAACTATAGTCAAGAATGACGTCTCTAGTCAGTCTAAGGGCCTCGATCAGTGGGTTTAGTTTTTAACCATCCAATTTTGAGTGGCGATCGCGCGCGCCCAGTAATTCATAATTGTGCGCAGTTCCGGAAGGTCGCAAGTCGCTGGAAGCTTCTTATCGGACAAGGCTCTGCCATGGGTTACAGTGAAGCCGTGAAGTTGATGAGATATCCGACTTGAAGTTAGTCTTGACATTCATCAGTTGTTCTAATAATAACATACTATGAGACTAATACAATTACTTATCATATCGTGCGTCCTACCGAAAGAAGGAGTAGGGCTTGATCTAGCCTTGGAGAGGGTAAAGGAGGGACTCACACTTACCTTCCCCCACGTCAGGGTCATAAGCTTCATCCTTCCGAGCCAACGTATGAACGCATTGAGCAGGTTGACTCGCCTTTCGAGCACGGTTCCCCTCCGCAACACTACGAAGGTCAGCCGCAGCCTCACTGCTCTTTATCGTATTCAAGTGGCGGATCGTATAAGACAGTTTGGTTCATAAACGTGGGACCGAAGGTATTCCCCCTCGCATGGAGATGTCCATCGAATTTACGCATTGGGTGAGATAATGGCTGGCGGATTCCTCTCAGTCACTTCACAGTATTATTGTTTTCAGTAAAATCGGTGACGTTGAAGGGGCGGAGCCTCCCAAAGGACCTTATAAGAGCCCGTTCGATCAATGTAAAGCAGGAGTTAAGAGCTACTCTAAAATGTATAATATAAAGAAGCTCTTTCGGAAGGAAAGCTCTTTGATTAAGGCAATCTGCAAGCATCGTTAATACATGTTGTTATGATCCAAAGATCGTAAATTGGCTGAATAATAATCAGCCCGCGTTGTATTATTCTATTATTGCGTTCCGAGTATTGATGTCTTTAAGCCTCTCAAGATTGTTCCTATCGCGGAGATATAACGGAAGTTCAATTAAAGTGTATATTCCCGAGTGACTCTGAGGCTGGCTGGTCTTTAACTCAACACTTTAATAAACAGAAGAGAAGGTCATGCATCAATGGTATTGAGCTAGACAATCCTCCAATCTCGATAGCTGCTGCTTTAATGCCCTCACAGAAGCGACAAGTTCTTCTCGAGTTCCTTTCTCATTTTGTTGTAGCCGCAAGCCAACAGTGCTCAGCTGCTCACTTAACTTATGAACCTGTCTTGTTGACCTAAACAAAGACGACGTTCTAGCGGTGACACGCGGTTGTACGTGACCTTTTAGATGCATCCAGCTTATTAACCCATTCTTCGATTATCGCATCTCCTCTGGCCAGAGCAGCCTTACCACTGGCAGAGGAGGCAGCGGCCGCTCCTCGTCCTGTTGCTAGCTCGGCAGCTCGCTGTCTAAGATTGTTTACCTCAAGGCGTTTGGCCGCAGTGACCTGCACGAGTCAGTCAGCGCTGCCATTGACCGTGGTGCCTTACCTGTTTCAACTGCAGTAGATGTCCATCCAACCTAGAGCGTTCATCAGCCAACTGCTGGCGTTCCTCGCCGGGAGCGGTTCCTTCCGATATTATCCTGGCGTCCAGCGCTGAGTGTCATCGAGGATGTCTCATACATTAGAGAGGTAAATGTTACCTTTAAGGTCGGCAGTGACCTTCTTTAACTGCTGATCAACCAAAACTGCCTCCTTCTTGCTCTTCTTCATCTCTTCTTCAGCAGCCTCAGCCTGTCCGTTCAACTGTGCCATCTCATTCTCAACCTCTTGTAGCTACATGTCCACCTCATTGCATCATCACCGACTTTCCATAGCTCACCTCGAGGGCGCTAGTGGCCCAGGCAACCACCTCGTTACTGTCCAACTCTGGCAGCCGACTACTAGCCGAGGCCTCTCCTGTCCCAGCGCTCAAGGCATTGATGCCTGCCTTACACTTGCTAAGCATAGCGTCCGTATCTACCGCGGAAACTGGAAGAGAACTGGTCAGAAGTTGCTTCTGACCTTGAATGGTTTGAAGGTATCTTGAAAGATACTTATCAAAGCTCTTGAAGCTGCTGTTGAGCTCTGCCGGGACCACCGCGCTAGTAATATTTTCACTTCGAGCCGCGCACTCGGATACCAGTGACTCGAGATATCTGCGGTGACCGGTGGCAGCTCGGCCGCCCTCGGCTCTCCATACCCTTCCTGTTGCTTGATGTCCTCGGCATTCCTCGACCCTCTGGATGCCATGTGATGCTCCAAAGCTGCTCGAAGGCTCTCATCCACCGCTACACACTCCCCCGGTGTTGGTCTGAGGGCGGCCTCGACGATCAACTATAGAAAGCAACCTGCCTGAGGGTCCTCATCCCATCCTTTCGAAACCGCAACAGAAGCTGCGCCACCAAACCACTGATGGTCGGGTCTAGTTCACCAGCCTGATTATTGCATTTATCAAAGAAAGCACACCAGCGTCGCATAGGACCTGCAGTATCAAAGCCTCTCCGGCGGCTACGATGGTCTTCGACAATTGAGAGTCAGGTCGAAGAGCAGACGAGGAACCGTTCAAGACCTATGGGAGCCATGGTTGAGGTTGGTGTATGTGGTGGTGACGGTACCCAGCATACAAAACCCTTAACGGTCTGACTTGAATGCCCGGCCAAGCACTGTGCGAGTCGGCCCACGCATCCTGGTGTCCGAGTGAGTGCAGCTAGAAGGGACCCTGGCACTCGGGCGGAGGAGGGAAAGCACTCGGAGGGGAGGAGCTCCGTGGTCAGCAGCTGCCACAGGCCAGAGTCAATCTTGCTTAGCAGCGATGCGTCATCCCTGCACACAGCACCGTATCTGGTCGTGGCCCAGCCCTGCAACAGTTTACAGCCTGCTGGCGCTGGCCAGGGTGGCCAGAAGAAGTCCGCAGATCACACGAGTGCTCGGGAAGGGTGAGGCGAACAGTGAGCCCAGGAGGTCCAAACCTCGAGGGTGCTCCAGTAGGCAAGCCTGAGCTCGGATTCTCGCTACGGTGCAGCCAAATGTGGTACTTGAACGGCTTCATCAAAGCCCAACCAGAGCAGTTTGGCTACGGTGTCGTGAAGATGGGCCTTCGCAGTTGGTAACAGCTGCTCGGTGATGACAGTAATGCCATCGTGGGACTGAAGGGGTGCTTAAGGAGGCATGAGGAGACTTCCTACTTCAAGCGTCGTGAGGAGGGCAGCGCTGAAGCCTTCTCCAGATGCCTGTATGAGTCCATTGAGCACTCGTTTGACCTGGTCTATTCGACCAGGCCCTGTGGGAGCAGCTGCTTCGCCACTGGGAGGGTCCTAAGTGGTCAAAAGCATGCAAACATTACTGCTGGTCGGTCTCACCTGGGATCGGTTTGCTACCACAACCACATCGCCGTTGGGAGCGACCAGATCCCCTTCTCGAGCCAGGATCCTCAACAGCATCAGAACACCTCCACCACACACAAACCTACAACTAGTGGAAGCTAGACGATTTCGACATGACGTCACATCTGTCTGGCTGCGTTGTCGCCGGCATTCTCGTTGCCTTTATACGAAACTATATAGTGAAGTACGTCCATTATGGAGGCAAAGGCTGTCGAAGGGAGGGAAATGGTGCCTAGAGACGAAGGGCGGAGTAATGGTGCTACAGGCAGAGGAGGACACCTTGAGCCTGGTTATCTATCATGTTTAACAGACACTTAATCGTGGACTCATGCCGAAGCCTGTACTGTTCCTTCGACTTCTCCGGATCCAGCAAGCCTATCATATAACCGGCATCAGCTGTATACAGGAAAGGAAGCATTCGCACCGCTGAGCTCGTGAATGCAGAGAGTGTTGCGCTGACCAGAGGGGGTCAGGAACCGGGACACTGTGGCACAACCAGCCGGGAGCTCCAATAGTTTCCATAAAGCATCAGTCGTATCAAACGAAAGTATCTGAAGCAATCCCTCACCAACCGGCCAGCTACCACTTACCTCCTCCCTCTTGACGGCCCTCTGGAGTATCAACTCCAAGGCCGGCCGCCGTTCCTCGACTACAGCTGGCAGCGTCGAGCCGAACATCTGCTTCGGGGGAAGGGTTGGGATCAAGGGATCCCCAGCGGCGCTGCGAACTGTACCCTAGAGGGACAGCTTTCCGATGGCCGCGAGCTGCGCTTACCAAAGTGTCAGAGGAGGCTGGACCGGCGTCGTCTGGGTCCCTGCGCCCAGCGGAGCCTCGATACGGTAATGATGAGATGTGCTCATAGAACTTGAGGAAGTCGTCGAACCTAGAGGGCAGGTGTGGAATGAAGATAAACTAGAGACGGAGAAAGCCGAGAAGGTTGAGCGATCAGAGGGAGACTTTGGCGAGCCGTCATGAAGAATGGAGCGGTAGTCTCCATTGCGGAGGATGGGCAAGCTTGCAGACTCTGCAATGCAGAGTTAGGCCCAAGACCGGTGTAAAGGACTCCTTACCTTCTGTTGACAGAATGTGTTCGACCAAAGTCATCCACTTTAATATTGTACGTAGTATAGTTGAGACCTATTAGACCAGATTTGGTCTCGAATGAGGGTATCTTTACAGACAGAGGTATCGCCACCTGCAAGGGCGGCCCAATTGACGTATTGTCGCACAGCTTCCCGTCGCGCACCTTGACTGTCGGCAAGGCCTTTAGAGCTCTTGATGTTGGCTGAGGAGGAAGGCTTTCCCCATTGTCGGTATTCCCCCTCGTTTTCTCAGAGCTCATTGCTCTCTTCTTGGAAGCCGAGCCAGCTACAGTCATAATACCAGCAGCACGCTTATTGCGCCTTCACCATGTGACACAACTCAACACTGTAATACGGTAAAAGTAAAGGGCAGGGTTTAGATCTTGCTTAGTGGAGAATGGTGCAGGGTAGCTCGGTGGTGTGGATGCCGGCTCAAGAGTCAGGTATCGCAATCACCTCCCCCTCGGTTCTGGCACGCTTCGGCTCCGGCACCCGACCTGAAAGACAGCAGTCCCCGCCGCGCCGAAGTGCGTCCACGAAAGTTCACCACTATCATCGTTGTCATCCTCATCGTCGAGTATCTCGTCCACAGACGGCGAACTCGACCTGTTAAAGAAGCCTTGCTGGGCAGCTTTGAGCAGCACTGAATTATTCTGCCGTAGAAGTTGCATCTGTAAAAGCGGGTGCTGTGTTGCGGAGCAGATGGAGATCCTTACCCCGAGAGCTCCGCCTAGCACCGCTTCATCAGACTCATCCTCGGGCTCATCCAGACTTGACATGGCACTGAAAGGAGTGAAAACATCGTCATGCATCATGCAATAGGCTACATCCCTCAGCTGGACGAGAAAGATCAGAACATATACTAGGCTCAATTGGATGGTAGAAGTCTCCAAACTTATAACAAGGAGACATCTATCGTACTGCCTCACTGATGCCAACAGTTCACATCGGCGCCAGTCAGGCTTCTGCTGCTCACAGGCGGTAGATTCAAGGCTGTGAGGGACGAACGGCATGTCAAGTACCAAGAGGGGAAGCGAGGAGTGTAAAACATATCTCGGCCAATAGAACCTTCGCGATGAGGATAGGCCGAGTAAGAAGGACAGCAACGTCTTTTGATGATAAAGTTACTTCAGGAAGTCAGGGACTTTCCGAGGGTCGCAATCGCACTCCCCCATATGAGCCTCCAAGTCACCGTGTTTCCCATCCCACAGGCAACCTCGGTAAGGACAGTACCTGCACGCAAGCGCATCACCGTCAAGCGCATCGCAGAGCTGCATCAGCCTACACATCCTGCTCGTCCAGGAACTTCCGGGCCATAAGATCCTTGTGGCAGTTTTGTCGTGTTATTGTCTGACGGCTGAGCAAAGAGCATAACCCCTCATTAACGAGCTGCTGCCCCACCATTCTGGGCATGTTGTGTTGCGCAAATCCAACCACTGGTAGAGGCACTCTTGACAGAAAGTGTGCCCGCATGGCCAGGCACATATAGGATCGGTGAACACCTAAGCAGGCATCATTGGAAAAGCAAGAAGAGGCGCTCGGAGGACCGCACCTCGCAGCATACTGAACAGTGTAGATTAGGCGAAATGTTGTCTTTATCGCAGTATCTTAGCTTGTACTTGGGCGCAGGCGGCGGAGCTGCAGGAGCAGGAGCTGCCTTGGCCTTGGCCTTTGCCTTGGCGGCTGCTGCTGACCGTCTTGGAGGCATCGACGTTTACGTGTACAGCTACTCTGGTGAACGAAACCAGCTACTTCTATCGCAACACAACAGGATAAAGATACTTTTAGTCTACTTTTAGTGACACCACATGGTAGTGTACATGATGCAAAACTATCAGTTAGTCTTCTGCTTGACGTAACTTCATTCTTCTTATCGCCTATCAAATCCAGCCGAGCCCTTCACAAACGGCGGCGTCTAACATGCCTTGGAGAGGCGCTCTTCAGACTGGGGGACTCCACAGGGAACTTGATCGTCACCATCACTCTAGTCTTCAAAGGCGTCTCTCTCATCCTTCTCTGCATTTCTCTCACAGTGGCACGGTAGCGCTTCCATTGGGCTCTACGGAACTTGTTGCACTGGCGACGCCAGGCATCCACCTCTGCCCAGAGCACTAGGAGCTGAATGATGAGGACAAAAGGCGGGCACCAGGCGCTAATGCTCTTCCAATCCCCTTTGGGTGGAGAAAAGCACTCGTGTATAACAAAAGCAGACCACAACAGTAGCAACAGCCGAGAGAGGCCGAAACAGATCAAGTACTCGAGATGGCCTCTCGTAGTGGCCTTTCGGATGTAAAAGAGGTATGCAGTCGAACCCAATGCAGACAGTACTGCACTCATCACAAGGGCGAGGCCGTAGAAGCCGAGGAGATCCGAGAGGACATAGCCTAAAAGGAATATGTAATAGGAAACAATGTAAGACAGTGGCTGTACTAGAGAGTAGTATAATATCATGCAGAAGGTGCTTCCTATACCAACTCAAGCTGTGGTGCAAGTTATATAGCACAAAGCCGATACTGAGGTTCATAGTGAGCTCCACTAGGGGCATATTATAATTGTATCTGGAAGGGAAGGAGACAGACACAAAGCAAGACGGTTGCCCACCCTATGGCCGCGCGAGTCAGGAGCTCGTTTCTGTTGTAGAAAAGACATTGCAGGCCGACAGCTATGGTCTGTATGCTGTAGACTAGGAGACATATATCAGCGCTAACCCAACGCTCCTTGCCTCGACGGCATCTAGACTGCCAGCCGTAAAGTGCCCAGTAAAAACTATAGGAAATGATAGCTGCTGAGGGATCAGTGATGAGCAGCATTTACAAAGGCAGTAAATAGAAGGGGAAATAATGAAGATACGAAAAAACTCGGCACTTGAGGCAGGTCGAAAATGCCAGCATGTACTAGAGTGGGAGAAGCTACGTTCTATCCAGGGCTACACTAAATTATATAATAGTGAGGAGGATTAAGAAAAGCGAGACCTTCAATTCTTCGATGGCTAATAAGATGCCGCTGGCGACAGTAAAGCAGTGTAAGACAACATACAGCATAAGCGAGGCGACAAGCTAGACATGCTCTATTATTGGGATCATCCTCGAAACAACTACAATCTCCAAGGCAGGAAATCTGGCGACCGACGCCTTCAACAAAGGACTACATCGTTTTCATGAGCTCAGCAGTATTAATGAGCTTAAAAACTATTTTCCGATACTCATTTGAACTAGCACACGCGATGCTATGCTTGCCATACTATATCAGGAATTGTACAACGGCTGAAGCCATAAGCTCTCCAGTTGATGGTAGAACATCACTCTCACTGTCATTTCGCAATGACGGCTACTGAATCCGTACTCTGGCCGACTCGATGCCCCAATAATTAGAGAAAACGTCAAGAATGAAGCAGTATTAATTAATATCCATGTACCGTGCATTTAGGTACCGAGGGAACCACAGGTGGAGATAGCAGACTCCAGAGTCAAATACAATGCCCACAAAGTGAAAGGCATGAAAGAATGCTATGCATCCTAAATACAGTACACGATAGAAATGAGCATCATAGACAGCATAAAAAACTAACATAGCAAAAGGGATATTGCTATTGACCCAGAGGACATGCTTGGTAGACTATAGGCCTTTAGCACGATGCTCGCGAAGCTGAAGCTTCAGTTTAAGGCAGAGGTTAATGAAGAAGTGGACATTAATAGACATGATAGAAAATTGTGATATAAATGATCCAATAGGAAAGTACCATGATACCCAATTATCCTCAGGTATGAGAACTTGACGAATAGTAATAATACTCCATATGACAAAGATACATCTTGTTATGGCATAGGTTATCGTCATTATGATGTAGTTACAACTGGAGTGATTACGATAGTAATACTCTCTTGTTAAGCCGCCAATCTCAGCTAAGAGGCTGTCCACTACCACCAGACTTCATTACTCGCGAGAAACCGAAGCCGAGCAGAAACGCAGAGACGGACAGAAGGTTTCCGTAACTCACCCAAAATAGAGACAGTGTGATGGAGCCTGAGCTTTTTATGCCAGGTAATAACATGATACATATCATAGGTGAGGTGACCAAGGTTATGATCAAGTATGAGCTCCACTAATGGCTGTGATGGATTATATCTAAAGTAAAGTGAAGGACGACTAATGTGATGAGCTACTTACAAATATGCAAGGTTAGATGAGAAATGATGTCGATTAATCCACACACATAGCAAACCAACAATGATGTTGAAGAGTGCGTTTATAGAAGCGTTGATAGAATAGATGACCTTAAAGTTAAGCCTGTGATATCTCTTCATCCATTGGTGAAGTATTACGTAGACCAGAGTAAGTGAAGGGATTTCGATGGGGTATGAGATGGAACGCATTATAAGTAGGATAACAGCGTTAAAGCACTACTGCCCAACAATCTACAACAGTCCAAGGTGTTCGTACCAACCACCCACATAAGGCTGCTGTGATGACAAGTGTGGACACTAATTCCCAGTGAGGTGCGCGAAACTCGAGAAAATCCTCTGAAACGCGTGTTGCGATTAAAAGAAAAAGTAATGCACGAACGTGCGGCGAACGAGTAGAAAGAAAGCAAAGGTGAGTACATAAAGAGTAAATCAAAATATAAAAAACTGTAGAGCTGGTAATGATATAATAATGTTTGGAAGAAGGGTTGCAATATGACTCGGATATAATAAAGACAACTGAAGCACCACTACACCGTCACATTGCAGTGGCAATAGGTTGTAGTATGCTGTATGTAACAAGCCACCTGCCACATGAGAGTGCGAGCTAATTTCAGGCAGATATTTTACTGGAAAAATACAGGCGTTGCTACTTTGCTAAACCACGAGGTTATCGTAATACACTATAGGCTTTTAGCAAGACGCTCTCGAAAGCTTACATTCCAGTGCGAGACGAACCTTGACGGTCGAAAAGCAGATGATAATAGACAAAATAGATAATTGTGACGAGAATGGTCTTATAGGAAGGATGGTTATCTGCATGCACTAGAGTGAGTATTTAGAACAGAGATACTTTCAGTTAGCAGAAGATGAGGTTGATGTTACTGATGTTCTTAGTTCATCAACTGACATGCTGCTTTAGTGGAGTCGAAGTATAGGTACTGGTGGCCGGAACAATGAAGCTACCTTCCTTAGAGTTACTATATTTAATCCAACGGAGATAGAAAAACTGGTAGGACACAAGGGTAATGCCACACTGTCCCATAATGGCCACCACCCGTTGGAATGAGGTTAATGTTACAGCATCAATACTTTGGCGGACAAACACGCAAGTCCAAGCAGTGAGGAGGATACGAAGGGTTCCATAAAAGACGAGGAAGACCACGTAGTTCCACGGTGAGCGATAACGGTGATAGACTAGCAGCATGAGGTGGCCTAGTCTAGTAAGCATACAGTCAACCACAGCACATAGGCCGGCCATGCCCGAGACTCTAGAGGCTATTATACCTGAGAGGGAGGAGTTGGTAGAAGAGTGATGATGGTTCATACCAAATAGTGATACGATATGGTGAGTGAGAACTACACGACGCCAAGTGAAGGCGTGATACAGATCGTAGAGGAGATGGCCAATGGCGTGGTCAACGAGAGTGACAACTAGTGGCTGAGAATAGTGAGGCCTGATAAGAAGAAGAGTGCTGCTGCATTATGGCAGGACGTCGTAATTATCTCACCCAGAGAAGAGTTCACTTGATAGCTTAGTGGCGTTCAACAGAAGGCATACACCCCCGATAAAAACAGAGATGAGGGCGTTAATTAGGGATGTTATATCATGGGCTCGTTTCATACCGTTCTCTCCACTGCTGGCAGTGAAATAGTGTATAATCACGTAGAGGAAGAATGAGCCGATAAGGTAGACGTGCTCCACAGACGGGATCATGCCCAAAGCAACTGCGGTTACTTAATGTGTGTGCGAGAAGTCTGGTGAGCTACCGACTCAACAAAAGTTTACGCGATTTCTTCACCTCCACAGCAATTAGCTACTACTATATTCATAGAGGGGCGCTAACCCTCAAGTTTTCCGGTAGCTGATAGGAAATTAATCTTGCTCGCACATCGCAACGAATCGTTGCGAATCGTTGCGAATCGTTGCCAAGTTGGCAATGCCAACGATATCTACCGAAGCCGTGCTGCACATGACTGGCGTTAACTCGATACCCTAGTGATCAGTGAATAGTGCCATGAATGGAAGCCTCTCAAAATTTTCATAGCCTACCCAATGCATGTACGTGAACATAGGTATATAGCCCGACACCGGGCGTGAGAATACCAAGCACGATTAGTGGAAACTCAAGAGGAACTGCGGAAGAAGCACACGCTGCTAGTCACACATGTTGTACAGGGATGCGAAAAAGTAATGAAGATACAGTTGAAAAAGAGACAAGTAATACCAGTGAGAGATAATGGGGAACGATATGTTGAAATAGTAGACTTGAGATCGAACAAAAATGCGGTATAATAATATGAAAGGAAGAATCGCGAAATCTAAAATAAACGACCGAAGCACCACGATGCTGGCACATTACGGTAGCAATAGCGTATTTGTTCAATTACAGTAGCAGTAGCGTACTTACTACTATACTTTACGTACAGGTCACCCGACAAAAAGAGCTCACATCGGGTTAATATTATGAAAAAACTAACATAGCAAAAGTTATATTGTTTTTGACCAAGAGGACATCCTTGGAAGACTATAGGCCTTTACCGGAATGGTCTCGAAGTTTACGCTTCAGTTTAAGGCAGAGGTTAATGAAAAAGTAGACATTAATAGACATAATAGAGAATTGTGATATAAATGATCCAATAGGAAAGTACCATGATACCCAATTATCCTCAGGTATGAGAACTTGACGAATAGTAATAATGCTCCATATGACAAAGATACATCTTGTTATGGCATAGGTTATCGTCATTATGATGTAGTTACAACTAGAGTGATTACGATAGTAATACTCTCTTGTTAAGGCGCCAATCTCAGCTAGCACGCTGTCCACTACCGGAACGATGCCACCAGACTTCATTATTCGAGAGAAACCGAAACCTGACGGAACTGTAGCGCAAACAATAAGATTTTTTGTAGCTTACCCAAAATGGAGACAGTGTGATGAAGTCTGAGCCTTTTATGCCAGGTAATAACATGATACATATCATAGATAAGATTTCCGAGGTTATGATCCAGTATTAGTTCTACTAATGGCTGTGATGGATTATATCTAAAGTAAAGTGAAGGACGACTAATGTGATGAGCTACTTACAAATATGCAAGGTTAGATGAGAAATGATGTCGATTAATCCATATACACAGC
The DNA here is from genome assembly GCA_013115145.1 of Perkinsus chesapeaki. Taxonomy (NCBI): domain Eukaryota; phylum Perkinsozoa; order Perkinsida; family Perkinsidae; genus Perkinsus; species Perkinsus chesapeaki. Next base: position 89,144 of record JAAPAO010000045.1, read on the forward strand.
AAACCAACAATGATGTTGAAGAGTGCGTTCACCGAGGCGTTGAACGAATAGATGACTTTGACGTCAAGACCGAGATATCTCTTCATCCATTGGTGAAGTAGTACGTAGACCAGAGTAAATGAAGGGATTTCGATGGGATACATTTGCAAGCTAGGTTCGATTAATAATAGCTGTTAAAAGCGCAACTGTCCAAAACTTCATTCTCAACTAAGCTCAGTGTGTACATGCTACGACTCAGCAGTAAAGGGTGTCCCGAAACTTTCCATCTAATTTTAAATAAGAGAAAATAATCCCGGAACACGTTCTGAATGATTTTTCAGAACGAGTAGTTGGATTTTGTTGCATTCCCTTTTCAGTTATACTTTCCCTCTCGGGTAGTATTCCGTCCCTCCTGCACTTCTTCTTGCGTTCTCTTCAATTCCCCCCTTGGTCGTCCCCTGTCCTTGGGCGATTTTCGGATGTGGACTCCGGAAAAAGCGGAACTGACCGAGTTGAATCGTGTTTCGAGATGACTTTCTGCGCGATTAGCATCCTGGTTGGGCTACTAAACCATCGCGATGAAAAATATTGGGTCAAAACTCCCGAGATTTTGACCTCCCGAAAAATTCCACGCGTAGTGCTCGTGTGAAGGCCAGAGGCCGAGTAGCGGCGGAAAACTCCGCCAGTATAATTCTGAAACACCTCCGAATATACCTTCAAAACTTCATTATCAAACACTTCCTGGTTGGGGAGAAACTGTCATTCAAAATTGGATGAAAAGTTATGGGACACCCTTTATAACCGTCCCCCACGCACACCACCACTTCAACGGTCGTATCCCAACATGTCAAGTTAAACGCAACAACAAAGGCTCGGACGTACTCCATACCAGGAGGTAAAGAGTGCGTCAATAGAAAGGCAAGGTTAAGACTCATGACGGTCATATCGGTGAGACTGGCAACCAAATCCAGGTTCAATTCCGGTGGCTGACAGTAGCAGCTTTCTAGGATCCTTTGGCCTTCCACTCCTTCACTCTTTTATTAAACTTTTGGCAGAGATGGAAAACAAAGTAGATATTGATGCATGTGATGCTAAATTGTGATATAAATGATCCAATAGGAAAGTACCATGACACCCAATTATCCTCAGGTATGAGAACTTGACTAATGGTAATAATGCTCCATACGATAAGCACCGTGCGACTGAGAGCACTCAATATTATTAGCCGTAAATAGTTGGAGAAGGAGCGGTTAAGGTAGTAGTGTTCTCTCAATAGGAGACCGACCTCGGCGAGTAGGGCGTCCACAACCGGTACCAGGCCACCTGCCGTCATCATTCTAGAGAAGCTAAAACCTGAAAAAAAATCTTCACAGTGCAAGGTTGTCCTTACCCAAAATAGAGACAGTGTGATGGAGCCTGAGTTTTTTATGCCAGGTAATAACATGATACATATCATAGGTGAGGTGACCAAGGTTATGATCAAGTATGAGCTCCACTAATGGCTGTGATGGATTATATCTGAAGTAAAGTGAAGGACGACTAATGTGATGAGCTACTTACAAATATGCAAGGTTAGATGAGAAATGATGTCGATTAATCCATACACACAGCAAACCAACAATGATGTTGAAGAGTGCGTTTATAGAAGCGTTGATAGAATAGATGACTTTGACGTTAAGACCGAGATATCTCTTCATCCATTGGTGAAGTATTACGTAGACCAGAGTAAATAAAGGGCTGTAGAAACGTGATGAGGCACTGTGCATTGCAAATCGGTTTAAAAAAGCTATGAAAGGCCTTATATTGAATATAGCAGAGCAGATAATGTATAATAAGGCTTAACGTAGTTGACCTCGATTACTCGGGTTGACTGCCGGTTTTGTGACGTAGCTTTCTCAGAGTGCGATGAGGTCGGGCGGGCGAGTCGGACAGTATCTTGTGTGCTCATTGGAAAGGTTGCTCAGTGAGTTGTTATCGAATGGATTACTACTTAGCAAGTTATTTTCTCCATCTTTCACCACCCGCCCTCCCTGCTGAAGCGTCTCCCCACCAGGCTATTCCTGGCTTCCCCAGATAGCATAGTGATCCACGTTTTGATGCTAGCTGATGGCTGCCCATCGCCTTATTGGCTGTGCGCTCAGTACTACAATGTTGGAAGCGGTTCCGCGGTGTGCGGGGCCCAATTTCGGGTATCGCCATCCAACCACTCGGGAGGAAGGACTCGGGTAATAAAGTAGACAGAGTTACACAGCGTTGTGCTCGTATGCCGTGCACGAAAGCCAAGTCATCTAATGACTCATGAATTCATTAACTCTGTTTTAAAATAACTTCAAGCCTTCCTTTCCATCGCAAGTTTTGAACAATATAAAATACAATTCTATCAACAATTGTCAGCTTCATTGTAACATAAGAATATCTAATTAATCGTAGCATCCTTCATAACAGACCGGCAAAGAACATCAATCGGAGCTATCCACTCAACCATTCAAGTTCCATCATAAGCAGGCACACACAATATCTTAACTAATACAAACAAACGGGAGTGCTGGTACACCACACGTGGTTCAATGGTGGCTCAGCTTTACACGCGCGCCACCCCTTAGCGACGATGATGCAACAGATGGTAATACATCAGCCATGCCATTCGTTTGCCCCCTAGCTTCCCAACCCTTGGATTTGCCAACTACTCAACGCTCCTTCCAAGTAGTACTGATAAAGGAAACTACTGTTAGAGTTATCTTAGTAACCATTATTGCTCAACTACGCGGGCCACTGAGATGGATTCCTACCGATAACAGGGACGTTTCGAGCTCTCGCAACAGCGCCTTCACCAACGTCCTTCTCCTCATCCGCAGAGACCGCCTCGTCAGTCGCACTTTCTGACACCTCTAGCTGTACTTTGGCCGACCGCTGCTTCTCCTTGTGTAACACCTTCTTGAGCTTATACCAATGAGTGAGCAAGAACTTCACGTTAACCACAAACAGCATCAATTGAAGAGATATCATCACAGCTGGAGCCCACCATGGGTATTGAGCGTCCCTGGGTGGATGGACTGCCTGGTAAAGCACCAGTACACTGTATGCAAGGAAGATGAAACGTGAGATGGAGTAGGCAGCCACAAAGACTATATAGGTCTTGGTAGACTTGTGAGAGTTATAGTAATTATACATCACAGAACCCAGCTCTGCAATAAAAGTATTCACTGCATTAGCAAGGCCAAAGACGTTCGCTACGTCAGATAAGCCAAAACCTAAACATATAGCTATCCACTTCTATACCAGTACTCACTAGGAAAACCGAAGAACATAGCAATTTCAACCTATTCGACAAAAACTATCCGCTGCACTTTTACCCGTTAACGCAACCGAGTAATGACCCAAATTATTACGATGCAGGATTGCAGACCCAACAAAGGTAACTATAATTCAACAATATACCATTCGAGAGGTAATGTGGGCACAAAATCGACTTCAACAAATCGTAAACCTAACTAAGCCCATTCATACCGCTCTAGGGCCTGTATTACAAACCTTGTAAAATTCTAGATTCCATAAAATATCAGACCATTACTCTCACGTAGTGATTTCCTTAACTGTACGTATAATATATTTGAGAGCTAATTACGACTCCCAGGAAGGCTCTCCTCTCTCTCCCTCCCTGTTTGATTACTATTACCAGCTAATGCTACAGCATGGTGTGGGATAAACTTCCTGTCCCATGATAATACATGTATAGAATCATATAGAAAATATCCAATGTTAAAGTACTGCAATGTATTAACCAATGGATGCTCCGAATTATACCTAAGGAGACACATTCAACCTTAAGATACTCTCACTCAAACACAACCTACTCCAGGCTAATTCAATTTGCACTACTAATGAAGCCTCACTGTCGTTATCGTGAAGCACAATAATCCGAGCACGTTTCCCCTCGGAAAAACACCAGCTCTGCCAAGCTTTCTCAGAGGCATGCCCTAACTCTCCATCCACCCCTTATTACGCATAGGATGCATTATCCGTCATTAGAGCATTCCAGTTGAGTATGATAACTCCCAATGCTATAATCATAGCCACTATATGATGGAACATGGACGTCAAATCACAGGACTTCCTTACCGATCCATTACGGTATAAATGTAACATGAACACCATACCACATATGAAGAAGGACGTTATTACTCCAGTTGGATCATCAGTAAACATTCTCAGAACAAACCTAATCGCCCGCCCCGAAGGAGTTTGCGGAAAACCCAAGGACTTCCTGCGGCTATAAGGAAACCCCGCTTAACTTACGAACAGGATAGGATCGCACAGTCAAGACCGGAGAGAGTATTTGATGGAGAAACAGGAAAAACAATCGGCCCGTCGATTCGAGAAGAGGCCAGTAGCATTACAGCCGGGTAAACGACAATAGCAGGTAGACTAGGCCGCTACAGTGGGCTCACCACCGAGCGCTACACCGTGGTTTCTATTGCGCAAAATCCTCTTTGGAATTGCTGCGTTCTCGTTATCGCTAACGGAGAGCAACTCATCATCATCTTCGTCGTTTGCCATTTGTTCCTGATGTTGCATTCCGCTAGTATGTGTAGCTCTCTCGTTCAATGGCCTCGGGGCTGGCTTCTGACCAGTTAGTATTTTATAAAGCTTCCTAATGTGTGTAAGGAGGAACTTGAAATTAATGACGAAGATAGACGTCTGTAGGATAACCATAGCGTAAGGGGCCCAAGCCGGGTAATCGTAATTGCTTGGTGGATGCACCGCTTGCCAGATGATCCTTAGGCTCCATGTGAGAAGGAAAATCCTGGATATGGAATAGGCGATAACGAAGATAGTGTAGGTCTTAGTCGATCGCTTAGTGTTGTAGTAGTTATACATTATGGAGCCTAGCTCAGTAATAAAGGTATTTACGGCGTTACCTAGGCCGAATACGTTGGCATAATCCGAAGACAGGAAGCCTGACATGGGATTTGAGAGAAGTGTGGTATGAAATGACTATGCTTACCGGTGAGAGCCACTATATGATGGCCTAGGAACTTACGGTCCCAAGTAACAACATGGGCTAAATCATAGGTAAAGTATCCAATGTTAAAATGTTGGAGAACATTAACTAATGGATAGTCGGTATTATGCCTAATAGGAAAGATTCCAAATAGGTTGATAGGTTAACTTTACCCATAGCTTGCCATCGTCCATAGTGAATCCCAATTCATTATGATAACTGCAGCAGCTAATAGTGTTGATACCACATGGTGGAACATAGCAACATATTGACTGGCTTTATTAACATCTCCTTTAAGTCTATATAATTCAACAAAGAAAAGGACACCGCATATAAAGCATGATGATAGTGCCACAGTAGAGTCCTCAAATACTGGTTGAACCATATTATCAATAATAATAAAAGATACTGCCGATCTGCAACAACAACAGCAACAACTATCATGAGACGCACGATAGTCAACAACACTTGCGTCATCGCTAAAACGCCTCAGCCTCGGATCGAACCCGGGTCCTCGCACATAAGCTCCGTGTATTATCATCTATTATAAGATTAGTTCTTTAACCACTCCACCCTCGTTGGATCCTCCACCGAGGAAACACTTCATGGTAGGAGTACTTTCAGTTGAAAATGCTTAATGTCATGACAGGCATCCTCTCCATGCCAAATATCATTTATCTCCTACTCTTGGCCATCATGGCTAATGCTACTACTCACGACATCGATCTGTGGGGATACTACAGATCCGAAGACCTCGTTGGTAAATTCGTGCCAGAAATGTGGTTCATTGGGGAAAATAATGTTGATATAACCGTGGCGCACAACGACACAGAGGTCACTGAACCAATCTATGCCAGCTTTGTTATGTCGAGAGGAGGAGGTAAGATCAGCATGTCGTTCAGCAAAGTCCATTATGGCCAACTCCACAGGGACTTTCCCGACATCCTCATCGACATATCCTTCACTGATATCGTTTATGACCCCAAGGCCAACACTTTGACTATGGCCGTGAATAAGACCACTTGTGGTAGATCGAGAATAACTCTCAAGCACGAGAGGAAGGTCGGAGGTTATTTTCATAATGTTAAAGATTTCGGGAATAAGATCATATTCAACCCAGCCTTCTGGGGTGAAGACGACAGCGGTCTTTATCTGGGGTTCGACAATCAGCATTTAAAAACCGCGATGACCGTGAAACACACTATCTCAAGTGATTGGGTGATAAGCTTCAACTTGAACGAAGAGCAGAAGAAAGAAATCTTGACTGTCTGCCCAGTCTGCTTCCCACCAGGAGCTCTTGAGAATATGAGATATGATGGGCCGACTGCAACTATAAGCGTTCCTATCAACTCAACCTTCTTCGGAGCGGACAAGCTCCTATTATCTGGACGCTGATAGCCAAGTATCAGATTACGAGGGGTTTTTGAGTACCACGAGTGGTGCTCACGGGATTGGCCATCCATTAAATCATTAGTTCTCACCGGCCACCAAGCAATTTAGTATAGGAGAGTCGCACATTGTCGCAGTTAACAATATGACGGTCTTTTTCAAAAGACACTTTTATATAGTACCCATTACCTTAAGATAACCATATGTTAGCCTTGCGAACATTTCAATCAAGCAATTGTTGCGTTGAACTTCATACAATGAAAAATCCACACTACAACCCTTGCTAGTTTATAAAGCGAGTATTGGTGGTATCGATGCTACGGCAGATTGGCGCCATTCAGTGATGGGGTGTCCTGATCCCGCACTATAAGGTCTCTCGATCAATCTCGATCACTCAAGACGACGGTATACCAATCGGTTCGGAGATGTTGTGGGCGATGTTAGCCTTCACCTTTGGTTTCAATAATTAACTCATGATATGTATATTGACAATACATTAGCGTTTAGTAACTCTTTGTGCACGCATGAATCCCATGTGAAGGTTTAACAGTAGCCATCTGGGCTCAAAGTCTCACTTCTTCTTATACAGTAGCAGTTGCTCTATAGTTTCACCCATTGTGTCGTGTTATGCAGTTTGATACCGCGGCCGGCGTCTTATGGCAATTGACCTCGTAATAAGTAACAGCAATATGATTGAGAACTTGATCGCGCAGTACGCGCAGAAGACATCAACAAAGATCGAAAGACCAACCAAAATAGAAACCTACTTCATCGAGGAAACCACATGTAGGGTTGTTAATAAAATCAGTCTTTCATAACATGTATAGCCTTGCTGGCTACAAGACTCTCAATCTTCTCTTGGGAATATCCGAGACGGTTCTTAAGAACCCATTCAGTATGTTCCCCGAGGGCCGGTGGTGGCAGAGATCTTGCCTCCTCGGGCGGGGGAGGGTCGAATTTTACGGCTGGTCCTACTACTTCAATTGGACCTGAGATAGCCATGGTGAAGGTCAATGCTCAAGGTTGTATCGAACTTACCCGCAGTCTTGTGCTCTACCGTCATCCGCATACCTCTAGCCAGCACTTGAGGGTCGGAGAAAACCTGCAAATGGAGCAGTCGAGAGTAAACTTGATTGTTAACATACCCCTTGCATGTTGTTGAGTTTGGCACAGGCAAGGCGTTCCTTATGCGGGCGAGATTCAAGGAGAGTAATCCATTCATCTGCCGACTTTGTACGCAGAATGTTGCACAATATGTTGTTGAGCTCGTCCCTGTGGTGACAGCGGGCTTCGTTAGTCGCGAACCTGAAGGGACTCTGAGAGATTGAAAGAGGCGCCAATGGAGCTCACTTTTCATTCTTCTCGAGATCGGGTCTGTCCATAACCTTGCAAAAACTATTCCATTGAGCATCATTGAGAGCACCAACAACAATGTGACCATCGGCCGTCGGGAAGGCCTATACGGAGAGTGCAGTAAAGGAAAGAGGATGCTCCCCTTACCCCATAGGGGACTATATTAGGGTGTTGCGTTCCAAGTCGAGAGCACTCGCGCCCGTCGATAAGATACCCACTAGCAACATTCGCAAGGGCGGACACTTGAGATTCTAGAAGGCTGCATTTTATATGTCGCCCCTGACCGGTGACCTTAGCTTGATAAAGGCCAGCTAGAACGCTTCCTGAAACAACCTCATAATATAGTGAATATATCGGCAAAGGCAGACCATGCAAATGAAGCCCCGTGAGGAGATCAGTCCACGCCACCCCAACTTTAACTGGTTCATCACCAATACCAGTACAGGCCATCATACCACCATGTCCTTCAACCATAACAGCATAGCCTACCAAACAACACACTAGTGTTAGAATGTGCCAAAGGAGGGCGGCTAACCAGGCTTGTTGCTGAGCGGGCCAGTGTCGCCATAGCCGGACAGGCTGCCATATACTAACGCCGGGTTGATCTTGCGGAGGGACTCGTAGTCTAGACCGAATTTAGCCAGAGTGCCCGGGACGTAGTTCTCTGAGATTGCCAATTCACAACACAGAGAGCGCACAGTCTTACCTAGTACTATATCACTCACCTTTACCAAGTCTTTTATGATTTGTTGACCCTCAGAGCTTTTCAAGTCCACCCCAATGCTTCGCTTGTTCCTAACACTCAGCGTTGGACATGCATCGGACGAACCGCTTACCTGTTCGCTGCTATGAAGTAGGCAGATTCATGGCCCTTATTTGTAAAAGGAGGGCCCCATGCTCTGGCATCATCACCGTAGCCAGGTCTCTCTACCTTGATCACCTCTGTGGTAACGAGCACGCTGCATAGGCACTTTTCGTACTCCTTACCTGCACCATAGTCGGCCAGCATCATACAGCCGTAGGGGCCAGCTAAGATTCTCGTAAGGTCGATTACACGGACACCGTGGAGAGGTAGTGGTACCGTTGTGGTGCTATATGCCCTCAGCAACCTCACAGAGAATAGGGAGCATTGTCGCACTCTGGGGAGCGAATGGAGTACGGCCATAAAGGTGTCGGTAAAAAAGTACTCTTCGATAGAGCTGGAGGCGGTAGAAGCTTTGACGCAGGCGTGACGTGAAGCATGGAGCCGGCACCAGACAGGATGAGCCCTTCTTATGGAGAGATAATCGATTATTGGCCTATAAATATTACACCTATCATGAGTATGAGGCTGTGCATGGAAATAATATCTGGCATCAACTATATTAGGTGCTATCGCCTTCACGTTCTTTCGATTTGTAGTACAACGCTTATTTCCCGGTGGCGCGCTGGCGCCGCGGGGCCCCGCCGCACTGACAGGAAGGTCGGGCGTAGGTGGTATAGGTATAGGAATGGAGCTTGTAGCCGCTATTTCCGATGGGTGACCAAACAATCCGGTGTACGACGGTCGTAATACGACCGGATACCGCGCTTGATGATTTCAGTGAAAGGCGCGAGTTCCTTGCGTGCCGTCCTCCACTTGGCAAGGTATCCACAGTACTCGTTCAGAGTGCTTAGCAAAACCGTAATTTGGTCACCTCAGCGACATGGTGTGCTTATATGATGTGCGGTTTAGAAGCTTGGCGGGTGTAATAAGAAAACTGCGTACTGTTGGCTGAAAGGCCGTTGAAGAGGTATTGACTGCCAACTGTAGATGTGCGCCCAAAGCTCCTCGCGCGCACCGTGCCTCTGTTCGAAGGTGCTCGTGCCTGATTCTCTACCGACAATCTCTCCACCCAAACCCGAATGTCAGAGTTTCAGAGGACTAAAGGGTAGCAGGCCTCGGTGATAATAGGCTCAGAAAGTGGCTTCCGCTTGTATTATCGAGGGCACTTTGATGATGTCAACGGTCTTCAGTGCAGCTGCTGTTAACCAGAAACTTGACAATTCACACAGAAATGACTTTTAAATCAGCAATTCGGCTCGAGCCGGGTTACCATCAAATCTACTATCGCAGTGACTCGGTGGTAGACGTCGACTCGGCGGACGTTAAACTGTCAATGAGGTTCTATTAGAAGCACCGCTCCACGCACTAATGTCGACCGCTCACAGTGGCTCCTCTTGGTGGTATGTATTCCCCAATAAAACAACATCACTCACTTTTCCGAGCACCCTAACTTTATACTAGGAACGAAATACAAGAGCAAACATAGAAAATATAATGGCTATGTGTGCAGCGAACATACAGAGCACAGCTACCAGACACAGGCTCAGGTAACATTCGCAAACGACGCTTTCAGCAGCAACAGGAGGAGGAGGGCGCAAATGCCGACCAAGTTGAGTAGGCCAGCACAAAACCGTATCGGATGAGGTGATTATCATCTTTATACAGCATCACTTAGGATGAAGGTCACCGGTACACCTTTACGGAGACTAAAAGGAAAAAGAGTAAGGGAATGGATGATGGGGGTTGTTGTTATAGTGGTACCAATTAATGTAATGATAGATGAAGTCTCCCATCACTATCAACTGCAATAGCTGCATCAACATAACCCAGTATCTAATACAAATAGTTATAAAGTTATATGTTAATAAATACAACTAAGTTGGGTTACATTTTGTTCAATATAATAAAGTTAAAATATATGCTAATAAATATAAAGTTAATACATAGAGATAATTCTCAAAAATGAGTAGAACTTCGTCAGACCTTTTGAAGGGTATACAACATGCTTTTCTAATGTGGATCGATATGAGAACCAGAGGAGCTAGTATTCTTGAAATAAATACTGAACAATGCAGAGCACAATGTATCGAGGGGGCTTAATAACCAGTATGCTACAAAAGAAGTAGCCTACCCGACATAAGCCTTAGTAGGGTGCTTAGGGTCATTGAGCTCCTTATAAGAGGACCACCAGAATATAAATGAGCAAACCTAATAATAACAATGATAATCTAACAACAACTCATACCGCTCCTTCCTACTCTGCTCAAAGCCTGTCCAGCCAGGAAGTGACTGGTAAACGCCTCGACCTGATAAAATCATACCGACTTTTCCTCAGAAATATGATATATACCTTTCCTTGCTTCTGGAACATAAACAACTGTGGCAACACCGTCACTGACTCCAAATATAAGGCAAATGTCCAAGCAACGTCCGCAGGCCTGATACAAGTATTTCGACAAGGGGACGAGGACAGAGGCTCACATGAAAGCGTTTAGGCTTGGATGGAATATCAATGCCAAGATTAGCGATATGGCGACGAGGTAGATGTGCTTGAAGGTGTCTGCGCCGGCTTCGTACGTGGCTCGATATCGGACCCGACAGAAGTAGCTGGGAATGCACAAAGTGGGCAGAGGCATTGGGCAAAGGGACTTACACAATGGTGCCAGCAAGACAGAGACTGATTGCCTCTGTGAGCTGATATAGCCAGTCACCAGACCTATCGTAAGGTAGATACCTGAATTACGAAGAGAAGGGTATACTTTAAGATTGAATGAGCTTAATGCTGTACCCTTCAAAGGGGATGATAGAGACAAGTCGGCAGGCACTAACCAGTGTGTAACACTCGAACATCTTCAATGACACTCCACTTACGGACTTGGACGTTTCTGAAGGAATAGGACGCTTAACGAGCTCAGGAGGATATGCAGAGGGTGATCGCACTATAAAGGATACTTACCAATTTTAACCACAACCATGAGGAAGGAGAACATTGATATCATTGAACTGATTGTGAGCAGCATGGAGAAGTCCCAGTCGGAAGATACGTAAAATAATACCAAACCAACAAGGGTAAAGACACCCCAGAAGCGAATGTTGTCCTGAGAGCTTCAAGGTTGCATCTCGCACGAGGAAAAGATTCTTACCATATTATTCGCCAACCATATTTTACGCTTCTCAGGGTCCTGTAACGTCGCAACGAAACCAGTAGTCATATCGCGAGTCCAAATGACTTTAAATAACTACTGGAGCCGATAATATTACCCAATATCCGCCGGGCTATACTATCAAATAAAAGTAACTCAACCACCATAAAACCTAGTAGCTACTACTAGGGAAATGCACCGGGCATTTGAGACATGGCGCCGCCTCCGCCGAATTGTGATGACACAACTGTGTGAGTGAATCGATGGAATACATCCAGTATGGCGCATCTCCATGTTTGTATTTGTCCTGGTTAAGATTAGTAATAGACCGTTAGTCATAGAAGGTGAAATAGTCACACCGTGATTTATCCAAAAATCCCTGATGTTCGAAAGTCTAGCGCTCGCCATTCTAATCTAAATATATCAACTTCCTTTAACTGGCACAGTTACTCATGTTATCAGTGACCATGAACATGACCATCTCCCTGGCCGTCGGTCACTCCTCTGATCTCTCAACTCGTAACGATTCCAACTTTTAAAGTTATGCTTTTCGACGGGTTTAAACCTTACTTTGGCCCCAGTTGCCTTGTATTGATGTTGCGTTAAAGTTGTATTTAATGCGAATAGGGCAGCCCAGTGTTATTATGACTGATCCGACCCTCAGTCCCACTACACCTGCGAATGGGCGACGGCCCTCTGATGGATTAAAGATAGAAAGCTCATCACCAAAGAGCTCATCATCGCCAAGTATGAAGGATCAACATCATCAGAAGGCTGTACAGGAAAAGAAGGCTGCTGGGTATTAGGGTATAGGAATCATATATCAAGATAGTATATTATGCAGTATAATAAATATAGGGCTCTTAGTGGCGTTCATTTCCTATGTAACTATAGGATGCTCACAGTGCATGTGATAGGAGCTTTATATACCACCAGTACTCTATAACACATTCAATAATACCACTCTTATTAAAGTCTAAAAAAGCGATGAGTGTTTTTTTCTTATATGCTAGAGGCGGTATGATATCTCAGCAGTACATTGCAGACCTTCAGGGACCTTGTTTCCATCCATGGTAGCATCTCCGGGGCATGCTCGGAGTGAATGGCTCAGGATTTCATTGTCGAATACGTCTACCTTGTATTAGTATAATAGATATTATTAGAGACCAATGTGTTAGCTGCAATCAAATATCGCAATAAGGGGTATATATGGAATTGATAATCGTACAGTGTATCATGGAGATATTCTAATATTATCGGGGCGAAGTGGGAACTACGGTATGACTTCATTCAGGGAAAGATTCGTGCGCAGAATGATGCGTATGTTTGATAACTGGCCAGAGAAGCAGCAGGCAGTGGTGAGGCTCTCAATCACTTTGCCTTATCCCAGTTTTTTCCCGTAGGCCCTGGTGGCCGGCGAGGTGAGCGATGATGCTTTAGAGCAGAAGACTCTTGCTATGCACCAGTGGCTACTTGGTGGGGAGCTACCTGAGACTATAATGGTAGGAAAAGTCGGTATGAAATGATACAGGGGATGGGGTTAGGTTGTGTTTGGTGGTGATAAAGATAAAAGATCGTTGTGGATATTGAGCGATCAGAAGAGGGCCGATATATTGGAGAAGTTGCTGGCAGGGGTTCCTTTGGAGGGCAAGTAAGTTGATGTCTACTGTCCAAAGGCACAGCTACAGTGGAAGTATTGTACATATGCGAAGGGTGCCTATAAGTGTCATGGGCGATGAAATTGTGTAGGTTCACGATTCATTATGAAGTTTTAAATGGGGACAACGACACAAGTGTCTATGATAAAGTGTTCAGTAAGTTGTGTATTAAGTGTATTGTAAAGGTAGAGAGTTATTAGACGCGGCGAAGGCTATGGCGGGCGAACAAAAGTGTCAAGTCGGACTGTTGAAGAAAGAGAAGCATGCGGGGAAAATGGCTAAGGGATTCACCAATTATGTAGGAAATGACAAGAACGCTTTTCGACAGCGTTGAGCGATAAGGAAGAGGCTCATCCCGGGGCTGCCTGATCAGTTCTTGGAAAGCATATGTGTAGACGTCCTTAATATAACATTGACGATTTGATACGTTGACGTCACGACATGTAGAGTGGAAGCGGTAGAAGTAAATACGATATACTATGGAAATTAGTAAAATACAGAGGTTGATCCCATACCGACTTCTTCTATACTCTCCGTGAAATATAGGGTGCCCTCCCGTGAATGACTCCTGTTCAGTGTTCATCGAGCGACACTCTAGCCCACGATAGCATCGGTAACGCTACGGCCACAGTGAGCTCTTGGATGGTAGTGAAGGATGAGGGGGAAGTAGAAAGCATGAAGAGAAGCGCTGTTTTCAGTAATGCACAGAAATAGTGAATGAACGTCATGGCTTTTATAGGCACACTTCTAATGAAGCAAGTGATGGTTAGAGATGTGGAATCGGTAATGGGGCTACGGGGGGAGGGAAACCAGGTGGTTTTAGGTGATCGAAAATGACACTAAGAAGACCCATGAGCAAATCTGTGATAGTGTGGAGTCAGCTGCAGAGAATAAGGACATGTTGGATCGTTGGGCCAAGAAGTTCCCTTATTTGGCTGAGGGTAGGTTGGTCGGCTTATCAGAGCTGGTCAGAGTGGAGAGATATAGTAGGGCTTTCGGTACTAGAGAATCCGGAGATAGGGAACAAGCTTCATTATGAGATTAGTCTGCTGAGGGCTTCCTGACTGGTTGAATGTGAAAGGGCGTGTTGGTTTTATTCAGATAAGGCGTTTGATGTGGTTTATACGTTAATACAGTCCGGCAAGGAGTTCAAGCTTCGCCCAGATGTTCAACCTAATAGGGATAATCTAGACTTCAGCTGCATAGTGGCATCAGTTGGTGCTAAATATAAGGAGTATGCCACCAATATAACAAGTAAGAGGGAGAGAAGGAATCCTTCAAGTCACCAACGACACTATTGCTTATGCATTAGAACGTAAAAGGCCGTAACTTGTCATAAGGTTGTACATGCTTAAAAGACTGGACCTGTCTTGTAGATTTCCTCCTCTTCTCATTCTCATCATCATCACGTACTCATATAGGGATGTATGGATATCACCGTGACTGAGCTACGGGCTTTGTGTTTGTGTCTTTTGTTTGCTCATATGTGCTTATAAGGTATTTGTTGTTTTTTGATAGGAACGCTTTTGGTGGATCCAACAAAGCATCAGAGAGCATACTACAATCTATGCCTGTCGACTATGGATGCCATTGTTAAAAGTAAGTTAAGGGAGGCATCAAGGAGCGTTGAGTGCTCATAGGCAAAACGCATTTCATTCTAGGCTGTGTGGGAGATGTACCTCCTACTATATCCCGCCATTAGGGATACCTTTCACGAGGTTCTTATCATATCTCTACGCCTTTGGATCTCCGCAATCGAATAGTTGTCTTCGATTAGGTATTGATGGTGAGGAGTCTGTGACGTGCCAGGAGGTTTACAATGCTGCGGTTGAGCATATAAAGAGCAAAGTGATAGTATCCTGCAGGCTGCGGGCGCTTTTCAGTGGCTGTGCTTGGTTAGGCTGAAAGCGTTGAATTCCTCCACGACGCTCTGTCGCAATTTCAAAAGGACTGCGGTTACTCTATTGGCCTGGAGTTTAGGGACGGGCATATGTTATTGAACTCCAAGAACCATAAACATGTACTAGTTGAGGGCCGGAAAGAGGCGAACTCCCCGTGGCAGATTACGCCTGGTATGTGCCTCAATCTGAGCGTTGGATTCTCGGGTGATAAGATGGTTAATGAGAAGAAGAAGCCCTATGCGGTTTGGGTGTGCGATTCCGTTTATATTTCGACTGGTGCTGATGGAAAGATGAAGGTAATGGGCAAATAGAGAAGGAAAGGGGGGTAGAGGCGTTGCTGGCAGGTTGACATCTTGACGGCTGGAATGTCCTCTGGGAAGGATGAAGTGATGTAGGTCGTTGGTTCGATCCTCGGCAGAGGCATTTTGGTTGGAGGTACTATCTGGATACTGACCAGCCAGCGGAGAATGAGGAGGCAGCTAAGAAGGAGAAGAAGGAGAATGCGAAGAAAGAGAAGAAGAGTAAAAAAGATAAGAAACATCATGGTAAGAGCATATCGAGAATCGGCTGGGAAACAGCCCTGTATTATTATCGTTGGAAGAGGGTAGCCTCCCCTCGACTTTCTATGTTTTCTAACCATTTTTACGGCAGAGGTCTCGTGGGACAACCTTTGTTCTGATGGATCTATGTAACGTATATGTAGCGGTGGAATTGGCTTCCGACTCCTTTTGGCTTCCGCTGCACTTGAGTTACAACTTTGGGACATCTCACCGCTGATGCCCCTCCTCCTCCTCATTACGTAGCGTTATGCGCCGTCTTGTTTGTTTCATTCCCCTTGTCATTAGCTTTCATGCGACTCTCTGTATAGACAAAACTCCTGATAAATCCAAAAAGGACAAGAGGCGTAAAGAAGAAGCCAGGTCTAGCGGAAGCCGACATAAGAAGCAGAAGAAGGACGATCTTATCATAGAGACCAGGTAGTAGCGCTCATTACAGTGAGTGTAGTGGAACGGGGAGCTATTGGCAACAGGCTCAGAACGAGACATAACCGATCTACAGCTGAGGACGAGGAGGAAAGGAAACGTTTAATGGACCAACAATACGAGTTGAGGGCACGTAAAGTGGAGGAGTGCCGGGCTAGGCTGTTGAGGTCTGGTGAGGATACTGGAGACTCTGATGCTGACGCGGCGGCCAAGAATAAATGCTTGGATACATGCAAGGTGATATACGGGTTCGGGGGGGGGGGGGGGAAAACGGGGGGTTATTTTAAACAAAACAAAAAATATAATTTTTTTAAAATTTTTTTTACCCAATTTAACAAAGTTATTTCCAAACGAGTTAGGGGGAAAGTTTTTATTAAATAAAGTATTT
>JAAPAO010000450.1:0-12896 GCA_013115145.1 Perkinsus chesapeaki
TAAATTAGTCTGGGCTTTTACTAATTTGTTCTAGGCAATATTAATTTGTTCTGGGTTTTTACTAATTTGTTCTAGGCAATATTAATTTGTTCTGGGTTTTTTCTAATTTGTTCTGGGCTATATTAATTTGGTCTTGGTTTTTACTAATCTGTTCTGGGCTATATTAATTTGATCTTGGCTTTTACTAATTAGATCTTGAAATGGGGTAGTTTGGGTTGTTTGCAGTATAAGAAGTACAGCCCGACGCAATGAAATAGAATATTTCGTATCTTATCGATTTGTCACTCAATATTGAGTGTTAAAGACTGAAATTTTAAACATGAGTACTATAACAGTCTGAGAGAGCTCAGTTCGGTTTCCGGGTAACAGCGGTTAAAAGCTGGTGATTAGCGGGGGATTGTATGATGTTACAGCAAGACAGATTCGGTATGCAGGTGCCTTCTGGATACATCTCCAGTGTATACTTCTGCCATACTCCAACCCTGTCCTCGCCAGGGAGCCAAGGCTTCTGAGTTGGCGTAACGAATCGACTCCAAGGATCCTAAGGGTGAAGGTGCCCTAGCAACACATACCGTATTTTCCAGCCTCGCTTTTTCAGCATTCGATTTTTCAACCTCGAGGTTCTCATCTCAGTTTTCTTCGCTCCATTTTCCTTTCTAGCCGTCAACTGAATTCTTACCATGCCATCAGGAAGCCGCGTGAGACTCATTTTCCAGCACTGGTTTCCGACTGCTCTTTGTTGGGTTGCGAGAGGCAAGGTACCTGATCGAGTCTGTTTCTAATTCATGCAATGGGGCGGCCGCGATAGCTCTAGGAGCCTTGCTTTTCGGAATGCTGAATTTGCATCGAGCCTTCGTCAACATGTGCCCGGAAGAGCATCGGCGAAACAACGTGCCCTAAGTGGTGGTCGGCAAAGATCCGTCTTTGCCTCTAACAGCGTTTCTCCCCGACGACCGGCGAAGGCCACTGAGCCACCAGCAAGACCAGAGGTGGGCGTACAACTGAAAGGAAAGCACGTTCGTTCAATGAGTTTCATTAAATGCTTCGCTGTAGGTTGGAGACCGGCAACCATTCAGATCTGTCGAGGTGAGCCGTTAGGTCTGGTAAGAGCGCTTCACTCGACTAGAAACATAACCAACCCCTCAACGGTCTCCTCTGCTTGCTGAGCAATATTTCATTCCTTTTCTTGTAGAGCAACTGTCAGTCTGTGAATATGAGAGAGACAGAGAAGCAGCACTGCAGTCTGCAACAGGAACTGGATGAATCCATGTCAGAGTTGGCAATTGTACAGAGGCGATGTCATTCCTTAGAGGAGAGTCTAGCAATAGCCGAGAGCCAGGTAGGCATCGCTGCTGATTCTATCCAGTTATCTTCGGCCTCAACTGCAGCATGTTAAGGCGCGAAGCATGAACAGTAGGCTGAAGGAGAGGCTCCAGCTGTTCCAAGATCAAAACGCGGAGAACTGCCGAATTGCCGAGATGGAAATATCCAAGTTCGGTGTTGCCCTCGCGCGTTTCGCTGTTATCGATACACAGACTCACGGCGAGGCTGGCTGCTGCAGAGGCCACCATATGCCGCTTACAGGATGAGAACAATAGTCTGGACGAAGCAGTTAGAGCACAGGGCAAGGAGGTGCGATCTCCAACGACTCGTAGTTATTCCTGACGTTCAGCTGGAATTCCTACGGGATGCTAAGGAAGTCCTTCAGTCCGAGCGGGACGATGCGTTTAGGGGCGGCCAGAAACTGGAAGAGTCTCTTCGGGAGCTGGCTCGTGATTTTGAGACTCTCTCCGACAAGGTATGTGAATACCAATAATGTTTCGGTAGTCCTAAATCCCAGTATGAATACGAGAGACGTGAATCCCAGGAGGCCAAGCTGCAGCTGACGGAACTCATGGAGGTATCCCTGAGTCAATCGGCCAAGCTAGAAGTACTTCCAGTGAGTGCTTTTCTGCACAAGGCTTATTCTTGATATTAGGTGGCTTTGCAGAAACTAGACCGATGTCACGAGGTGGAGCTTGCTGCTGCCGAATTCAGGGAAGGTCGTCTGCTACAGCGTTGGCTGCCTCTTTGGAAGGTGCACGGCCCAGCCTTCAACATAGAGACGTTTGCTTTAGAGAGCCACTTTACTTGCCAAGGCCATTCGCTGTGTGAGCAATTCTGTAAGACGCGGAAGCCAGAAGCGATTTTGCTCCGTGATACTGCGATCTTGGAGAAAGTAAGAGAATAGGTTGTACTGCCGTTTCCTGCCCCCCCGATAGTATTGATAGCCCGCAACAACTCCGCTCCATCGTACTATTTGTCTGCACCCAACGTTCTCTTTTAGCCACGTCAAGGAAGTTGGGGAACTCGCAGCCTCGACTCGCAGCGTGATACTTGAGTGGAGGGCGCTATCCTCCTACCGCACGGAACTGGCTCAGCGTGCTGTGTCACACTTCCGAGCAAAGTTGCTGATGAACTGGTTCATATATTGGCAGACCGCGGGAAAAGTTATGCGCTCCCGACGTGAGGCGCACTGTTCGATCGTACTCCGTCGTGGGCGGGTCGTTTTCCGATGGTGGCAGGATGCTCTTCGTTTGGAGGAAGCATGTAGCTCTCTTACAATGAAAAGACATCGACGTCTTCAACAAGCTTGTCTGGCTGGTCTGCACCGAAGGCTTATCCTGGCTTATTCTGGCAATAGAGTAGCAGGGCTTCTGCAATCCCGCACTGCAAAAGGAGCTTTCGCTGAGTGGCGTGGAGTGTGCAACCGAAAGCTCTTCGCGCTTCGATGGGCCCGGCTCGAAATACCTCGGGAACGCTTATGCCGTGCCGCCTTCGACGCGTTGCACAAGAACCGCACACGAAACCAGCAAGGAAGGAGGTTGGCTCAGCTACTGGGGGAATACCTCCCCAAGGCCGGAGCTCTTCGGGGATTCCAGTGGTTCCGAACCTCAGTAGAGTGCCAGAGAGCAGAGGCAATGTGTCGGCTCGCTATACAGCATCTTCGCTGGCGAGCACGACAGAGGCGCGTTCTTAATCTCGCGGTGGCAGCCGCCGCTGGTCGGCAGAAAGTAGGATGCGGGAAGTTTGTCCCCTAATTCGGGTGCTCAGAGACTAGCTCGAGCAATCTACCGCGACTGGAACTCAGTGGCAGTTCGCAGCATCCACACCAGACAGGTTTCTGAAAATATTGCATGCAGGAGGTCGTTCACTATACTCAGACGAGTGCTTCTAGCGTGAGGCCGGTTGGTTTAAGTAGCTTCGCTGCATCCGTACGCTTGCCAGTTGGGTGTTCCGCTTGCTGGAGTCTCCTGTGACCAGACAAGCGAAGGGAAATGAGGAGCGACTCCAACAGGCTCTCCAGAAGACAGCATCGCTCAGGTGGGCAATCCTGATCCTGACAGCCTAGACTAGGCTGTCTAGTGATGACGCATTTGCCAGGTCACTACTTCGGTCACAGGAGGAACGAATAACGGTACTTGAAGCCACGGAACAAACCGGGACGACGAAGCTACGGAGATTAGAAGCGCTTATCGAGAAGCGTGACGATGAAATTGATCGGCTCAGGTAACTCCCATCTCGGCTCTAGTAGGGTATTCGCTATATTCACCTCAGACGCGACATCAAGCTGCTTGAAGAGATTAATCATAAGCTAAGACTGACCTCGGTTCTCGAGCCGCTGGTGAGTAGCCAACCAATCTCTAAACAGGATTCCGCTCTCCCTTAGACCGAAACTGTCACGTCAAGTCCCCGGTCGTCGGAGGCTGGATCACGTAGCTTTTCAGCAAGCGAGTAGATTTCCAAGCCTGGCGGCTTTGCGTATTCTGATTGTAGGTATTCCAGCAGCGCGATGCCTTCCGAAACAGAGGGAAGGGTGAACTTAACGATGTCTACGATCCACCTTGACTCTGCCCGTTGACAATTCAATTGTACCATGACAATATCGACCTTATCGATTTCTCTCACGGGGAGTCGTGTTCTGGCTGATCTGTTACACTATGACGTCAAGTGATGTTAGACTCTCCGCTGAATAATGATATTAGTAACTCGCTGACTGAACATTAAGCACTTGCTTTTTTATGTATTTCTTCGTGTACGGTTTCCGAGACTGAATTCCATCTGTAACTCCCCAAACGCAAGTCCCTGTAGGGCAACAGCTGGACAAAGCCATTAAAGCATCATGGTCGTGATATTATCACGTCAAAGGCATCAAAAATGCTAAGACTCGCTCATCGAGCGAGCCCGGAAAAAATGCTAGCCCTCTCCCTTACTCGACGGCACTGAGAATTCATCCTCCAGGTCCGCCGATCTGAAGGCCTCGAGGACCTCCTTCTCCGACGGTTCACCTTCTGTAAGCTTCTCCAGCTCCTTTATGTTGAACTCTTCACCGCCAAGCGCCCTTCTAGTCTCTGGTTTGCCAACTTCTTCAACGGTTTCACTATACGGCTCTGCAGCAGCATCATCACCGAGCAATTTTCTGGTCTCCGGCTTCCCGACTTCCTCGACCGTCTCACTGTAAGGCGATTCCTGCCCGCCCAGCTCTCGCCTGGTTTCGGGCTTTCCCACCTCCTCAACTGTTTCACTGTAAGGAGCCTCCTCCATTCTGAGTTCCTGTCTCGTTTCTGGCTTCCCAGCTTCCTCTACCGTCTCACTGTATGTCGTTTCATCCGCCTTGGGAGCGTGTCTTGTACTCGGTTCCACTTCGTAAGGAGTCGACAGTAACTTCCTCTCCTCTTTCTCCACAGGTGCGTTCGGCTCGTTTGCCGGTGCCGAAGCGAATGGATTGTCGTTATCGGCCAGGTGAAGAGCTCTATCGTCCTCATCAGACGAGCCGCCCTGCGGGCCCCTCAGTTTCGAGGCAGGCCGCTCGGTCAGCCTGTCTAGGTTTGGGGACCAGGAGTCGCCCTTGGCCTCCTCGGCAGACACTCCAGGTTCAGTCTCCACTTTGCCGTCTTCAGCCTTGGATTGCATTTGATCATAGCTTCGCGGCGGCGTCTCAGTGTTTGCCGATCCTTGCCGGCCAGGACTTCTTTCTCCTCCTTGAGCTGGAGATTGATGCCGATCGTCATCGCTCTCGTGCCCTCGTGGCCTGGATTCCTCGCTCATCGGCATGCTTGATCCGCCTCGCAGATTGCCTCCATCTGCAGCGCTCTCTTTCTTATCTCCTTTCTGTGGCTCATCGAAGGTAAAGTCAAACGAGTAATTGTATCTACCATCACAGTGCACCATCGGTGACCACACGTGCTTACCCGAGAGCATCGCCCATATCCTTGGCCGCCTCGGTCGGCGTTGGGCGGTGCTGGTGATGGTGGTGCCTGCAAACGATATGGAAGTCCGCTGAATGTATCGTGCTCACTTTCGTCGATGATGGTGGTGATGCCCAGTTGTCGTTGTTATTGTAGTGGTGGTTGAAGTCACCGTTGTAGTGCTGCTGCTGGCGGTAGTAGCTGTAGTGCTCGTGGTGGTTGTGGTGGATGTAGTAGTGGTATTGGCAGGAACAACGACCACCACAACTTGAGGCTTAGGCGTCGCCGCTGGCGGACCGAATCCTTGAGCCGTTTCGGTCCGGCGCATTCTGGTCCGCCGTTCTTCGATAGCAGAGTCTATCAGCTCCCTCAGCTCCTGGCCCATCGCGGGATAGGCTTGGGTCGGCCTGAAGTTCACGATCTGCTGATTGCCGCTCATGCTCCTTCTTACCCTCCATCCGAGTAGACCGTCGAGCAACATCTTGGCTCGCCTCGACAGCTCTCGCGGCAGAACTGACGAGTGAAGTTCTATCACCGCCAACCAATTTGCCCTACCTGATCCTTCCTGGCGTCTCGGCCCCTTATCACTACTATATTGTTATACACAGGCTCCGAACCGTAACTAGCACCGTTCCATTTCACGACTGTAGAAGCAGTAAAGGTTACCTCACAGCGACAGCTGAAGAGCCCTGTGATTTGGACTTCACCACCGAGCTCTTTCTATCGGCCCCGTCGGGCACGCGGACAACGGCGTAAGCCGGTGAAGGGCTGGTGGTAGTTGTCGTGGTGGTCGCAGTGGTAGGCGCTGTCGTCGTCGTTGTGGTGATGGTGGCGGCCACAGTGTATTCTGTCTGCACCAACGGCTGGATAGGACGCCAGTTACTGAGATCGGGGAGTGCAGGCTGCCGCGGTCGGCTGCAAACTCACGCGAAGGCGGCATGTGTGGAAGTTTTGGTCGCTGGTCGGGGGCCAGCATCACACGTGTTGACGGATCGGCCTAGTAAAGAGCTGCTGACGTACAGTGGCTTTAATGGCGCTACCGAATAGTCTGTGGAACGTAGCGGAATGGAGTACCTCATGGTCGGTCACACTCAGCAGGGTCGAGCCTGAATTGATAGGATCGAGCCTTCTCTTTGGATCATAAGACTGTCGCCGTGTAAGCATGGCAGTATATAACCGGGAAACGTGAAATGGTAAATGTTGATATGTTACGAAGGCTACTCGACGTGCAGCGATACGTGTTTTTCAGAGAACGCGTCTCTGATTGAGCCGCTTTTCCAGACCAGGGCTTCCAAAGCTTGGTATCCAAACTAAGCTGCGCTTATTCCATTTCATCCTGTATGCCGTATTCGAAGCAACAAGCCTTCACTCACAGTCAGCCGTCTGCATTAGCTCCTGTGTGTGAACTGTTCGGCCACCATAACACTGTCCATTATCGAGGCCCTGCGCGACCTCTCTAGGCGTCACTGGACCAGTCACTCTCCACGAGAATGATACCCGACTAAAAGATACGCTTGAGAAACACCAGACGCAGCTATTTCCGATGGGCTCACTCGATTTCGACGTCCTGGCATCCACAGGACCTCGAGTCTTCGTGTACGGTTATGTACCTGTTTCGAAACGATTCCCCTCAATATGCAGCAGAGATCCTCTCACCTCACAGACAGATGGTCGCTTCGACTACCGGAGCATGATAGCTCTCTACAGCACAGCAGCAGGGGCTCCTGGCAGGGTTGAGCTTTGTGCGCTCATCGTTACGAGGATAAGAAGTACCTTGTCGCGATTCTCGTTGAGCCAGTCGCCATCGGGAGCTATCTCCTCGCCGATCTCCTGAAACGCACATTTGGTTTCCCGGTTGAACAGATGGCGTTTAAAGCTTCCGGAGAAGCAGAAAGCGGTATGAAATTTCCCCGTCTGGACTTACGTCGAAAACGGGACCTCTGACGGACTCCAAGAGACTCTGACCAAGTGCTGAGTATATATACAGAGCGAGAACGATCAGTTGTTTAGTCCACGGTGGAGTGGAATGATAACACATCTTATTTGAATGAGGAAAACGCCACAGAAGGTAGCCAATTTATGAGTAGGTTCGATCGAAGGCAAAGTGCGCCGACGATTATGCTTGGGTTAAGGCGGAATATATTTCTCGCGCATAATCGCTCATTTATGGTGAAGGCGCTTCTTCCGCCCAGTTGTTTTTTTCTTGATGGGTTACTCTGACACCAATTATGTTTTCGCCTATGCCTCTCTAATGTGGGATGGTCCCTCTATGGCTGGCATCGTCAGAACGATCCCGGCGACCCTTAAAGGCTACAGTAGGGAGATGTGCATAAAATCTTATGTCTATCGAGGCACCAGAGAGAATCCTGGATTGTGCATGGGTAATCTCTTAGATTCCTGTGAGGTCGGTTCGCATCCGTCAAGGCTGTCCTCGCTCTAACTGCGGGAGCCTAACGCATTCCGTTTGGGCTATTGTATTATTCAAAAAAACTCGGAGTTCCACACACACTGCCTTGCGCGCATGGCGTCCGTTCCAAATCGTTCCTGTGTGAAAAAGCCTATTGACTCCAGATTCGATCCTGTACGGCATATTTGTTATAAGCCTATTTTCTGACTGTTCAGGCCTGAAGCACTCGCCGGGAGGCCACTGCGATGGCATGGTCCTGGAGATGGACAGAGAGCAAATGAAGGATACACTGAGGCGGATCGATCAACGAGAGCTCGTTATGGGGGCATATACTCGAGAAGGTGAGACCGGGGAAGGGGCTGCCATCGATCATTGTGATTGCTATTCCAGAAGTTGTTGTGAGGACCGTTGATGGACAAGAGCTGCTGTGCTACACGTATGTTGTTAACGAGGCAGCTGACAATTATACAGGGGAGATCAGCGAGGACGAAAAGATCAGGTATCGTATCGGACTTCGCAGAAACAATGTTCCAATTTACGATCTAAATAGAGGTCCATGAATAGCCAAGTCTCTTAGCCCCTAGGTTACAGATTAGGGCTTTGACAGCCCGCCCATTGCGCTTAATATTTTCCCTCTCAGCAGAGATACCCACCGCCAAGTCCATGGTCATACTTGTGCCGAAATATTATACTTGCTGTCTTCAATCATCCCTTGCAATAAGATGAATACAGTGGCATTTGCTCGAGGAGGCTAATCTTCGATCATGTACCAAGAATAAATTAACGAACCATCAGTAGCTTCACACTCGGCATCAGTCAATTGTTGCTTCTTCCAGTTGAAGGCTTTAGTCTCGCCATATCTGACCATGAAGCAAGACCTTGCCCTCATGGACATGTAGCCGAACTCGAGTGCTTTACTAGCTGACGACCCCTGCATAGCGATGTGCACCTTGTTACCTCAGTCAGCCTTCTTCGATCACATTCACTATAGGGGCACCTCGTATCATTCGGAGTCCGTAATTCCTTCAGGTTGATTTGTACCGGAGTCGGCCAAAAAGGTCCGTCCATCGACTACCTTGTTAATTTGGTAATGCAGCTCGAAGAGATGGGTGGGCCCCACATACCGCCAAACAGCGCCTCTTGCAAAGTCCTATCAGGTCTTGATCCGGGCCATCTCGCCCCATTGCTCAGGCGGTGCCGGGAGAAGCTTGCTAGGGGACCGGCACATTAACGTTCCTTCGATATTATAATCTTGTGTTTACCACCACGCTGAAGCTAACTCTTTCTCTTTCAACTCGAAGCGTTGCGTCAGTTGTCAACTCTCCCAGGTGGCTACTCGGGCTCTTGCTAGAATAATAAAGATGGAGGGGTAGACCCTCGTCGGTGGCTCGTCTGGTGTGAAGGTTCCTTTAAACTAATGGCGCCGCCAGTGGTGGTGAGCACTGATGGTGACCTGGCTATGGAGGGCCCTCCACCGGATGAAAGGTTCACTGTGGCGGCTCAGCCCGTGGAAAAACCGGTCCAGGGAAATGATACGGCGCCTGAGCCTCTAGAGAAGGAAGAGCCGCAGGACGCCGAGGGGCCTACGGCGAAGCAGCGTGCTGACTGGGTAGGGTTACATAGTAATTTTCGTGGTAAATTCTGTACTAGTCCGAGCATCCAGAGAAAGGCACGAATAAGTGTTGGAATCCGCGGTGCTATCGGAATGCCACTGTGGACTCGGAATATAAAGGCCGAAGATGTTGTGGTACTGTAAAGCGCCAATTGGAGAATTGAAAATTGTGTTTCGTTAGAACCGTGCCGCGAGCACTTCTACTCTGTCTCGTCATTCTGCCCGGGTTGCGGCCTCGGGTACGAGTTTGAGGAGGCGCCGGAGAACGAAGCAAACCCCTTTATTGGTAACTCTCTCGTCGGGCCCTACGGCCTTGCAATCTGCGGCTCAGGTTGCTCCAATTGCGATCATTGGGTCCATAGAAAGTGTGAGGACCCTGCTTTGAAGATCGGGATGTAGTTCAGTTCCGAGGACCACCTGGTGTGAGTTCGCCGTGGTAGGTACGACGGTGAGTTTTTGATGAGAGACTTCTACTGCTTTGATTGTCGCGCCACCAAGGGCTTGGAGATCGACTGGCGCTTCCCTCGGGACCTGCGTAAGTCTGTCAGTGGCTCGTGCCGACATGTAGTGATTCATTGGGGTTACCAGTTTTGGAGGGCCAGCGGGATGGGGAGGCCGGAGTTCTCATATTGAAGACGCCGTTCCTCTGGAGTGGTGTGCACAAGAAGGCCGTCCATCCGATCATCATTGGTACTGCTACCGGCGTTGAACTTCCCTATGGGAGATTATCGGTGCAGTCGGGTTCGATTTCCGGCACGACCGAGAGGACAAACGGGTTGTTATATCGATGATGGCTACGAAGGTTAGCGGAGAGGTAGCCTTCTGCTTGGATCTGGCCCCGATGTAGTGTTGGTCAGGAACTGTGCTGGACCAGAGAGCATCTCTTGGTGGGATCAACGAGGCCCCTGCCGTCATGGGAAACTGTGGAGAAAAAGAAGAAAACGGTAGGCAATTGTGAGGGAAATTAGGGCGCAATTGCGCCTCGTCAGTACTCCAAGCCCCGAGGTGTTTGGGCCGCAACCCGCTCACTGTTTGACGCCAGCTCGCCAGTAATAGAGTTACTGTCGGAGGAAGGCAAGGAATTGTGAGCTTATAGATTTGGTGTCCTGCGATGCAGTCCTGCCGTATGTCAGATACAGCATCATTGTTAGGGAGTTGGAGGAGTGGCAAGAGGAATACGACGCTCTACTTACTGGAGCTATCCCAACGGTAGCAGGCAGTGGCGGCTTCCCCTGCACGGCACTGTTGAAAGAGCGCTTTGCGGAAATATCACTCTTCTTGACTTCCCGAAATGTTAATGCCTCCTTCATAAGTAAGGGTCGTCCGCACTTTGTTGAAATCTGCGGCCTCGGAGCGAAGTGGCCACTTCCGCGCTCCACCGGGTGCCGTCGGAATAACTGCACTGAAGGATGCTAATGGCTTGTTTCGTAGAACGGATCCGTTCTACGAATTTGTTGTTTTGCGATCTACAAGGTGTTCCACTGCTTATCAGAACTACACTGATGTCGACAGCAGTGATGAGGAAGACGGGCGGCGAGCGAAGAGGAGGAAAGTTGACCAACCCAGATCGAAACGGGGACGTGCACGAAGGCAGCAGAGCGCTCGAACAGGCTCATTATCGGACGTGCCATGGACAACGACGGGTAAGATCATCAGTGTTTACGGACTTTTTACGGAATGACAGCCTTCCCGTCGACATTGGACGTAGCTCACGTTGAGGAATCGGATGAGGAAGACGAACTGGATGATGGTGATTCGGCGCTACAGGTGGGGTGCTCAGGAACTCTATCGTCATTCTGGCTCAAGGTGCCTTCAGTGGTGTGGGCGAGGATGCCCGGCAAAGGCCCCTCGTGGACACCTGCTGTGCTGACCCACGTGCTGAAGGAAGTACGGGCTCCGCGGTGACCTGGTCTGGAATCTAGTCTCCTCAGAGCACGTCATCATCGCGGTATATGGTATATTTCCTAGAACGGGAAGAGCTACCAGTGATGCACTTGAGGCCGACCCAGTAGGCCTCTAAAGCCTTCCGTGGTGATGGGTTTGCAGAAGCGTCTCATCGGTTGTGGAGGACGCATCGACAGTCGAGTCCGGAGTGGAGGGATCGGTGAAAGAGAGCGAAAGTGCACCTGCTGAAAGCTCCGAGGTGAAATCTGAGACAAGTATGAATTACGTGGCGCGCGGTCGTACAGCGTTGGCTATCAGGCGTTAGTGCTGGCGAAAATGAAGCGGCGGCTGCGCCTTCATCCACAGAAGCCCTGGGCACAGAGGACCAGTACGGCCGACCTATATCCCAGTGGTTGCGGGATGCACTGCAAACAAGGGTAAGCTTAACGGCGACCACTCTCTTAGAACAGATGGGCATAATCGACGTACCTTTGGGATTCCAAAGAGTCCTCCTTTGCTGTTTCGAGACGGTTCGCTCTTCAATCTACATGCTGTTCTCTCTCCGTACTACTCGGCGGTGCCGTTTGCCGACATTGACCGTTGGTGACGTCGCTCGCATTCAGCTCACCCCGGCGGAGCGTGAACGGAACTGCAAGTATAATTGGCTGGAGAGGAACGCAATACAAGCTTGGAGTTGCGATCGGAAGCCCGAATACGAGCGCATTGTGAGCGGAGGAATGAGCATCACCCAGCCGAGGTTTTGGAGTCAAGTTGCAGATAAAGCGAGCCCCTAGCCACAAGCGGCGGCATCTGTTGGACGCGATACTGTTTGGGGACGCATACTACTCTGGAAAGTAGGGCGGGATGTGGACAAGTGGTGTGAGGCAGGCGACTCAGGTTCGATGACTGGGAGCGGAAGGGTTTGCCAACTCACATTTATAAGGACTACCTGAGGCAGAAGTGAGGTCCGAATCGGAGTAGTAGCTCTTGAGCTTTGCGTTTGGCAGGAGCGTACAGGAGCATATTGAAAGCCAAGGGAAGTTCTACGAAGCCACGAAGAACACCCTGTCTGTTATGTACATGAAGTGTTTCCTGGAGATGAGTCTTATAGGTGAGGGCGTCTGTATTCACTGGTATTGACTTCCTGGCTTATGGGAGTGAATCTCACCGCTCGAGCTGCACGCGAACTTCCATGACGAACCGCCCCATCACACACACGGGAACAGGGCGGAAATTCAGGAACCTTCTTGGGAAATTGCTTTAGTTGCCAACATACGCAGACAACCGTGTGCCTATATTGTGACACTCGCGTTTAGAGCTGCACTGGCGCTGCGCATGTCGGACTCGGCAGTTCGTCAAGGCTGTTCGAGATGACCACTATGGCGGCTGGCACCTGATAGCGGCGCAGGATTGGCCTACTGACGAGCAGATAGACGAAGGGCTTGAGGAAGAAGTTATCCTTGTTTACGCAGGTGAGTTAGTGTGTAGTAGTGGGGCAGGCGAGTGTATTGGCAGGCACCCTGCTGACCTATGAGGAGGCGATGGATATGGAGAGACGATCAGAGGACGTACACACCGATCTTAATAGGTGAGGGATTGAAGTTAATAGAGTGGGATGCTGTCGTATAGTTCTGATAGTAGTCATGACAGCCATGGTATGCTGTGACAGTTGTAGTAGGTCATCATAACTGTTGTAGTAGGTCATCATAACTGTTGTAGTAGGTCATCATAACTGTTGTAGTAGGTCATCATAACTGTTGTAGTT
>JAAPAO010000450.1:12994-29702 GCA_013115145.1 Perkinsus chesapeaki
TAGGTCATCATGACTGTTGTGGTGAGACGTGCCAATTCCTTCCATTGAGGGACTACGTACTTTTGTCTTTTCCAGCGGTGTCTTCTGTGTTCCGCAGCGCAACTATTTCAGGTATGTTGCCGAGGTTCCCAATTCCAACTGCATTTGGGACTTCTCCCGAGACATGCGTCTCCTCCCTACCGAAGACAACTTCTTCGTCGATGGGTGAGCCCCAAGCCGCCGCCAATGCAGCAGCCAGAAGTCGTCTTATCTTAGACGCTCCTACGCTGACCCAACGACCCCCTGGTGGAGCCCGGGCCCAACGGTTAACCATGAGCGCGTAGAGTACTGCAAACTCGAGCCCCGACACTGCGAAGCTGGCCGGCAACGGAAGCGCCGCTCAGATGAGGACAGCCCGAGAGACTGGCTTAGAGTGAGCGGCTGGGCTACTTGTGTTCTAAGGAATGATGATGTGTGTACTAGTTAGACTTGTTGTTGTGCCTTTAGGCATGTTACAGGAAGAGACAGTGACCACAGACTAGTCATAATACAGAAAATACAAAAATGATTATTATTACAAATATGATGCGGAATGATACCGCAATTATAGACACAAATTCGCGCATTGTTTGTCGATTCTTTCCGGACTCGCGAGGAAATTAGGGAATGCTGGTCTCAGGGATTCTGGCTGCAGCGGAAGAAAGGCGAAGTCATCACCTGTGGGGAGCCTTTGTTCTGGTCGTATGACGGAGGCGCCGGAAAGTTCGACAGGTGAGTCACTGAATGCAGTGTTGTGTTTTTGTTAGTGTCATTTCAGAGATTTCAATTTGATTGGGGCGCCACCACCACAGGGCTGGATATCGACGGCTGAGATAAAGAGAACGGGTCGCCACGGCCGCAGTGCCCGGAGCCAGCCCTCAGCTCCGAACACTACTGTCACATTAGGAGGGTGAATTTAACAACAATAACACTGCTGCTGCTGATGCATGGGCTAAACGAAGAACCTGTTTGATGTTGCTCGCTACTACGTTATCATACTTCTTGTCGTAAATGCACTACGGCTACTCGTACAATGATGCCTTTCGTTGCGGAACAGTTGTGGTGTTGAAAGTCAGTTTTGATGAGACCGAAACAGCTTGGCTGAAGCGACGCTGCGAATCCACACTAAATTTGTTGGTCAGTCCCACCTAGGTCGTCTGGAGTTTCCCCTTGTGCGACAACACTGCAGGAGTAGTATGAGATCGACCTTCTCTGAATGGTTCCCTCTAGTCCCAGCAAGGCAGCTCAACTTGCGGCTGACTTTGTTCAGTGGGCAAGTGTTTGTTTGGAAGGCCTTGAACGCTGGTGAGGGATATTTCGGCGATCATTTGGCATCTGACACAATTTCAGGGACAGATGCTGAAGTCTATTGTGGCGTGATCGGCTCCACTGCTGTGCGGTTGCGGAACACCAAGTCGGGTGCGGTGGACTACTCCTGTTGTCCAGCCAAAAACAAGGACAAGGCTAGGCGGCAACTTTGGGACTTCTTCCAGCTTGACACCGATATTGATACATTATATGATGACTGGGAGAAGCGGGACAGGATCTTCAGAACCGTTGTGCAGGACAAATGCATTAGGGGGTACGCCGCCTGCAGACTGGGGCAGTGGGGATTCTGTGTCAGGTTACGAGTCATTCACCAGGAACCTTTCGAGTGTCTTGTATCTTTCATCACATCGCAAAATAACAATGTGAAAAGAATCAGTCTGTTGCTCAACTCGCTCCGTCAAAGTAGGACAACACTATAATGGTCGCGACCGCCTTCTCTTTTAGGGTTCGGCACGCACTTGGCCACGCTAGAGCCGAATGAGAAGGGCGATGAGGTCTGTGAACTGTATCAATTTCCTAGTTTAAAACAGTTCGAGGCTGCGACCGAAGAGGACTTCCGAAAAATGGGATTCGGGTAAGATCTTCAATGGAGGCGCATCAGTTCGTTCCTTAGACGTCTTAGACGGCGCAGGTTCTTACACCTTCATGCAGCCTACATCCGATAGCGATAGTCAATATTAATAACTACCGAAATTACTATTTACATGTCTAGTGTGCCTACTTCACCACGGTGGAGCACAGCGGTCTTCAACGCGTCTTGTTGGGCATTCTTGTTCATCGTTTTACACAGTTATATCTGGTCTTAGATACCGAGCACGTTATCTCCATTCGTTGATAGCGACTCTCAAAGATGACGTCATGTATGAGAAGCTACATTACTTGAATGCCTTCGAGCAAGAGCAAGAATGTCGGAAGTTCCTCACCTCGTTCGTGGGCGTCGGTCGTAAAGTCGCCGACTGCGTGGCGCTGTTTTCTATGCGAGGTAGGACTCCACGGCGCGGGCAAGATCATTCTGCTCCGCGGCAGGCCGTCAAATTGTCCCTTGTGACGTACACGTCATCCGACTGGCATACAGGCAAGGCTCTGCGACCGGGGATGGTTGCAGCTTTCGGTCTCAGGAACTACATGGGCAGCAAGAAGACTCCGAACACAGTGACAGATGCTGTGCACGAAGACATCAACGCTACAATGCGCAGCGTGCTCGGGGACTACGCTGGCTGGGCGCACAGGTAAGATCGTCAAGCTGTTAATTTCGTGGTAACTGTCATTTAGTATTCTGTTCACGGCTGAGCTGATGGCCAATCCGCACGCCGAGGCTAACAAGGCGTCATCAGGCACGAAAAGTGGTGTCAAACGTGGACGAGAATGACTTGCATTTCTATCAAAGCTCTTGCGTTCCTCTCGAGTGAACCCCCCGGCTTGCGAATATTGTGATACTGCTCGCTGATGACTATCTTAAACGCAACACGATCGATAAAGGAATGAATGATAATATTAGGGAAACACATTAGTCCAATAATCCAAAGTACCAGCCTATCGTCTCTTGGCAGTCACAGTGGTCCATCCATCTGCATCGGTATTGGGTGCCTTCTTCCCCCCGGACACAGGAGCCTCAGATCTCTTCCCGGTAGCGGCGCCTTTCGCGTTAGCAGCAGGCTTTTCCTTCTTTGGCTTGGGCCCTAGAGATTCGGGCTTGGGGAAGACAGGGGCCTTCTTCGCTTGTTTCTGACCACCCTTCTTGGGAGTGCGATGCTTGGGCGCTTTCGGCTTCTCGTGATCGCTGCTGGGCGGGCTCGATGTGGAGGCAGAATCCTCATGCTTCTTGCCGTGGACAGCCTTGCTGGGCTTTGAGACATTCGCATCCTTCTCGGACTGATCTGAAATCTTCCTCGGTCCACTGCGGCGGCCCATGCCTTGCTTCATAAGAATACCGAACCACAAGAAGCCAGATATTGCCAACGCAATGAATACGTTGGGCAGAGCTCGTTCGACGTATCCACCGTAGCGATCACCCAGGAGTTCGCGAGCGTAAACCCCCGTCGCCGAGATAGTTTGATCGTAAAGGTGACCAAGCGGCTCAGTGTAGGGCTGGATTTTCTCAGAGAACTGCTTCACAGCTGGCTGGGCCGTGTCCTGGTACCACTTTTCGACCACTGGCGACGCGTCCCTATAAAAATCTTGAGCCTTCTCGACAGCGCCTGAAGCGGCGGCTTTGACTGTGGTGTAGACCTCGGCCATTACTGGTTTTGCCTTATCAATGACAGGCTGTGCGTAGGTGTGTAAGGAGTCGAGTCCTGCGCGAATGAGCTCGGCAGCAGTGGTGTTTGACATTAATGAAAAAGACTGCCGAACACGCAGCTCGTCCTCAGCCTCTACTCCGGCCCTAGTGTGTGGGTCTTAGGCAAGGAGCCTCCATATTCCCGCCAAGTGACGAAAGATGTCTTAAGGATCTTGCTGCGGCTCCACGAAGCAATGGCTCCGACGAGACGTCACTTGCCTTCTTGGTCACTTCACATGCCTGGACTAGATCCATTATAGCGATCTCCTCCCTTACACGCCAACGATTTTCTACTGTGGCCGGCTGGAGACGTCCCGTTCATCAGCGTCACAGTAGTACACCGCTCGAGCCGCTCGTTCGAGTTGCAGCCGCGAGCGACACAATTGACCTAATTGCAAGAAATGCAGGAAAGTTTCCATTTTCATCCTGTTCCGGAGTCTCCGTCTCGTTAGATCGAATTCCTATTACCTTTTAGTAGTTGACTTGTCCTATGCGGCTCCTTAGTGTTGCCTCCGTTGCTGGACTGGCTTCAGCCGGGCCTGTAGCTCAGAAGGCTTTAGAAAGGGTCGATGTGGTAGGCAGTGGGGCCGCTTCATACCGCTCCTCCCGATATCGACCGCGAAATTCACCTTAGTGCCTAGTCATCGCCAATATGCTTCTTGTTTAGGTTTGCGAAGCTGTGAAAGCCCCTAAACTCGATCTAGACGTCGCAGATAGGAAAAAGGCTGTGGAGACGTTCGTCGGTGATAACGTTATAGAAATGTTCATCGAAGACGAGCGATGTAAGTTTCCAGTGGGTTGCTGCTGCTGTCCGCCTATGGAGCCTCTCTTTGGCCAGGCCACAGCGAAAACTCTGATATTATGTCGGAATGTATTGAAGACAAGAAGGACGATATTCAGTCCGCGGCCACACGCGTTGGTGGTGGCTTTACTCTAGGCATCCTCCTGCTTGTTGGCTGGGTCGTAAGAACTACTAAAACACTTCGTCTGGCCCATCCATCTGCCGTAGATTCTCTTGCCCTGCTTCCTTTGTCGTTGCTGGCGCCGTGCTTGCTGCTGGTTCTGCCTTGGAGAGTCCAAGAATGGCCTTCGCAGCCCTAAGCAGATGGCCAGACTCGCATGCGTTCTCATCGGTCTCGCCCTCACTTTAGCTCTGCTCATTGCTGGGTCCATCGCCGTTGGATCCCAGGACACGATGAGCAGCGGTGCCGACGGAACCTTCTGCGAGATCTACAAGCTCGCCAATAACTCACTCAACGGTTACCCGGGCGGGGTAGGTTACGGCTCGTTTCGATGTTACTCGAATTAAATCAGGAATCTAACATGGACAATGACGATCCCTTCACTGGCATTGTGCCGATGATTGACTCTATCAAGGACCTCGTGGACGAGCTCGACCCCAACGGCAACGGAGAGCTGCTGCCTGGTGTTGACAACTTGCTCACGCAGACCCGCCCACTGGAGTAAGCTCCTCAGATGGTTCCGGTCTCTTGCAGCCTCTTTGAATCAGTCGTGCTGTCGCCGATCTCATCGGTACATTGGAGAACATGATGGACACTTTGGGGAAGCCAGAGAACAGCAAAGTTGGCGAGTACACCTGTGTCTTCTGTGACGCTTGCTGTGGCGGCTCCGATCCTATCATCGGCCAGGTAGGCCTAAATCTACAGCGGAGCGATGTTTCTGAGGTTTCTACTTCGCAGGTATTGACTGAGCTTAGAGAGAGTGCCGCAGGTGCACTGAACGAGGCTCGAGATACCGTAGGGCTTGAAGCGATTGGCTACATGTCGCACACTCATCCGTGGCAGGTTCGACAGGAGCTTAAGGGTCAGGCCGTCATCGATCTCCACCAGCAAGCCTCCGAGGCTATCCAACCATTGGACGACTTCCGTGATGTTTTCGAGGACAAGATAGGCGATGCTCTCATCAACAACGAATCTGATATTCGGGATGTAAGCCGTGACGGCGAGTGACGGTACGATGCGACCGCGGACAGGTTCTGGATTTGATGAACACCGCCACTCTTGGCTGGGCGGCAGGTGTCTTCCTCCCCATTGCCCTTCTCATTCTCGTCGTCCTCTGCGGGTGTGTCCGGTAAGACAGACGTCCGTCTGCTTAATCGGAGTGGCTTCCTCATCTTAGTAAACCGCCACAGGACTACACTGACAAGGTTTCGAACCCGTGCGCTGTATCATGCTCCTGCTGCATCACCTGGGTCTACGCCTTCATTGCTTGCTACGTCTCTGGCATTGTGAGACTTGTTCCTCTTCGCCGGTGTTATTTGGAACCTGCTATCGGCAGGTTATGATTCTGGCTTACTTTGAGGGCTCAATCTGCATGATCATCCATGACGTTCCCAAGATCATCAACCTCTACGACGACATCCAAAGCTTCGCCGGTGAGTGGTCTGAGGATGTCTATGGAGGTCAAAGCTTCGCCAGATCGCAGTGGTCCGACTCGTCGTCTGCTTCCTGCCCTGCCGACCCTCGCGAGCGGCCGAAAGCTGGCTGGCGAAAATGATGTGGGTGCAGAGATTGGTGGCAGTGCTCGTCGCACCTCCGGTCTTTTCAGGACATCAAGAACTTCCTCGGCACCTGTCTGTCTCCTGATGGCGATGGAGACATCCTCTCCACCATTTCCGTCGGTAACAACCAGACTCTCCGCGACACCTTCAACGTCGAGGTGAGTTCGGTTACAGCTCATCCGGCCGCGAGAGTCGATCTCGCCTCCTCAGGATCGTATCAAGACGGAATTCGATAAGATCACCAACTCTGTCGGAGCTGACATCAACGACCCCAGCCTGAACATAGCGAACATGCAAGTGTTCCAAGTAAGCAATCAGCCAGCATTCGGCAAACATGAGGGCAATTCTGTATTAGGACCTTCTTAACGCCATCGATGCCATTGGTGACCTATACGTTCTAGAGCCTAACAACATCAGCACTTTGCAGGCTGATGCCGACTACACATGGAACGGAGTACTGCTTTTTCTGATCTACTGATAATAACATTCTTCAGAACGCACCACCCAGCGCAACCGCCGGCGCCGACATCCTGACCGAAGGCTTCTCTGGCGTACCAGAGTGTGCTGACAGGCTCATCGACTTGTCCTCTCTGAGTGCCTCGTTCAGAGACCCCATCTCCTCCCTTGACGGTGAGATGCCTTGGCCGCCTCAAATCCCTATTACCGCTGGTTAGGCCAAACCCTCAGAGGAGTGGACCACTATATTAACACGCTCGGCACCAACGGTGTCAGTCTCGGAACTGCTACCACAGTAGGGCTCCTTTCTTGGGGACTGCTTGCTGGAAGGCAGTGTTGTTAGTGTGCTACCTTCAAGGCCACCGGCGCTACTCAGAACTTGGTTCCGTGGGGCAATCTAATCAACCTTCGTAAAGAGGTAAGGAGCGCGTCACGGAAATATGAATACCTGCGGTGGTGGCAGGTGATGACCAAGACCGATTTCGATTGCACTGGCTACACTTTGTCCGAGAATGCCGACGGCAAGTTCGTGACGGCCCCCGATACCGCGGCTACCTGCAACTTCGACCAATGGAGACAGTTCATCAGAAACTTCAAGACGCAGCTTCAAACGAAGGCTGCTGTAAGTCGTCGGTTGCACCGCATGAGTGAGGGCTTACTCTGTCAGGAGGTGGATACGCAACGTGTGGCATCTTTCGACAACATCGATAACGGTCTCCGTGATTTGGTCGACCGTCTTGTTGTGGTTCCAATCGCTGAACTCCTAGAAGGCATCAGCTGCCGCTTTATGTAGGAGATGACGCTCTGTATTGTTTATGCAATTGAAGTTGTTTAGGGCCGTCCGTTGGGAAGGATTCATCAACCAGTTTTGCTGGACTTATGCTGCCGGCGTCACCGGTTTCGGAGGCGCTCTCCTCGCCGCCTGTGGCATTATGGTCGTCGTTCTCATTTACGAGTTTGTGGTAAGCATTGAAAAGTCTTCGTTGCCTTCGCGGATTCTTCCTGAATAGATCTGGCGCTACTTGAAGGACAACCGCTGCATCAAGAGGTCGCTCGCCAAGGAGGCTAGGACGCACCCAGCCCAGTCGCCTCAGGTGGGCAAAGCAGCCTTGCCGTGGCTTGAAGATGTTGCTTGATCAGGTCGGCGCTGCTCCACAAGTTGGAGTTCCATTGACTGTGCAAATTAACGTGCAAAAATGAAGCTCTTCTCCCTGCGTTAGTTAGGGCCACTCGAAGCAGTGGCACCTTGTACGAATCCTTTTATTAGCAAGACGTGGTTTTCTTTATTTCTATTTTTTATCTACTCATGCAAGCGTGCTTTTTTAATGTGTTGCCGGTGTTACGAAGCTCCTTTATTGGCCTTGAGTTGAGTGTCCATCAATCGTGCTGCGACTGCTGGTGGTCTCAGGGCTGTGGCAATGTCAAGCCAAGAGTCGACACGACTATTTCAAGAGCTCCGTCGAGTTCTCGCAGAACACGACAAGGTGTATGGGGAACTCGAGCGGGAGCGGCAACGCGGATGGGAGTCGGAGGCGGTTGGCAAGCTGTGGGAGATACGGCAGAAGCGTCTGTCGGAAGTGAGAGAGAATTCGGACGGCAGTGGAGAGACGAAGAAGAAAAACTGTAAAACGCCGGGATACAGAAAGTACCTGAATTTCTACAAGAAGAAGCTGCCGGAGGTTTGCTGGCGAGCCTATCTGATCGACCACAAGAAACGGTTTCTAGATATTGGTTGCGCTCCAGGTGGTCTGTGTGCATTTTTCGTGGAAGATCTCAGCTGGTCTGGGATAGGGTTCTCGCTCCCACCGGAAGATGGTGGTCTCGAGCTGAAGTACCACTCTGACAAGCTTAAGTTTGACTTCTGTGATATGGCCCGGGAGGGTGAGTATCTAAGGATAGCGGAGAAGGTTCGAGCGCTCGACGGTGAGGGGGCCACATTCGGCTACGTGAACCTTGGAGTGGTGATTGGGCAGCACCAAGTAGATTCCATGGGCGAAACGACTGAGGTTGCGCTGCAGTGTCTGACGGTGTGCCAGAACAGTTTTCTGGCGATGTTTGACCTTCTAAAGGTCGGTGGTGATTGCCAGTGGGTCTTCGCTTCGGCGAATCTAGGCCCATGGTTCTATTTTCTCGATAAGTTGAGCCAAGTTTTCGAAGAGAAAATTCATCTCTGCAGCACACTGGTGCCGTCGCGGTCGCCGGTGTACGCGATTTGCCGGAAGTTTAATCCAAACTGCGAGGCAGCGGTACGGTGGAGAGACGAGTTGCTGAGTATGAATATAACTGAGGAGAACCTACAGCGCTGGAGTTATCGCAGCTGGGAGGAGGCGCAGGGTACGGACATCGCACGTGGCATTGCTCTTCTTATATTGGCATCGCTTTGTTAGGAATCGTTTCACGACTGGCGGGTGACTTGCACAAGATTTGGGATGTCCAGCGCGAGGGGCTGTTAGACATTAGGAAATCTGCGGAGGCATCTGTTGAGGTGGAGGAGGTACCAATTCTGGAACACGAGACGGCGTTGGAAGGTCAAACATGTTGCGGTGCAGGTGGGTAAGAAGAAGGAGCTCAAGATGTTGAGCGGCGCGGCTGATCATGAGGACAAATATGAGGGCCGGGATCACACGGGACGGTCTAAACAGCATACTCCATCCAGGGCTGACATGGACATGGATTGGAGGTCCGCGCCTAGACTATCAGTTGACGAGAAGCCCAGTTTCGGGCGCATGTCCAGCGAGAAGTCGACAACCAATCGCTCGTCCAGTGGAGCCACAGGAAGGTTTAGCGATAGCCGCGATCGGAGAAGTGACCGACGAGGGAGATACTCGAGTCAGCACAAAAGAAACGATGAGGACTGCAAGCAGCAGTGAATAGTTCTGCCTTTCCGCTTAAAGTTCGAGGCCTGAACGTCTATCGGTTGAGGATTTGCATTTGTGTTTGTCAAGTTCCCAGCCGTACAGCTACGGAGACAATCAAACTACTAGATGCCATATCCACGTTTACGCTTCATTTTCATTGAGACCGAGCAATAGATTGTTAACACGGTCGGCGGCTGCCCTCGCGGTGTAATCATTACGCATCAATGAAGGCATCGTCCACGTCTGTGGTATCCGGGGATTGTGCCCCACAAGGCATACTTTCTCTCAACCGATACAGTAGGAAGTGTGAGATCCGATCTGTTATCGGAGGACAGTGGTGTGGATCTATCAGACGCTGAAGTACAATGACCCCGGCCCGATTCGAACGGACAACCTTCTGATCTGGAGTCAGATGCGCTACCGTTGCGCCACAGGGCCAGTTTATCATTATTTTGTAATGCAAGACTGTCTATGGAACATCTGAGATCATAATAGATAGAATTCAGATGCAGCAAACAGGATCTCTTCGGCACGCGTTGTATCTATTATGGTACTACAACGTAGTAGCCCGTTTGATTGGCATGGAAAGCATCTCAAGATATCCGCGTCGACGCCTTGGGGTTTCAGATCGGAGAGAAGGACGAACTATACGTGCTGTTCGGCGCGGCAGGATTAGCGGGGATTAGTACCAGAGCACAGAATCTCTGATCACACCTGCTAGGTGTCACCTAGGTGCGACAATCCGTCTAACAATCTAAGTTATAGAACAATGTTTAATGCGTAGAATTCAGACGCCTGGGCTTAGATGAACCGGGTATAGATACTGCGGGAACAATGCCCATACAATACGGTAATCATGTGTTGCCGAAATGTTAAACTCAACAAGGGTCAACTGTAGAGAGAATGATCTGCCGCAGCAGGGCATGGATATAACAATCTGCGGAGGCATTGATAGTTCGCGGTGAACATCATGATATGAACATACTTATAGTACTACTATTTGAGCCTCAAGAGTTCCATATATATCCTCTAACACTAACATCGAGAGGCACTGCTGCGGTTAACTATACTAAGGAGGCATATATAGAGGATATGAAGTCAGTTCCAGGGCCGCTTCGGAGTAGCGAAGGGCACTTTTGGAACAATGAACGAACGCCAAAGACGAAGACCAAGTAGTGACAATAGGCGAAAGGCTACGCAAGCTTAGTGAGAAGCCAAACTCTATTGGGATGCTCTAATGGACCAGTGACATCAATTAAATTTAGCAGCACCAGCAGTAGCAATCTTACTTAAAAATGATAGAAGCGTCAGACAGGCAGGTGGCAACAGTAATGCAGTAACCGATGTTCTTCAAGGCGCCCAGGCCAAATGCGCCCCATGGTCTCAGTAGCAATGGTAATTGGCCTCTTCGAAATAGTAGTCCAGAGATATCAAACTCACACATCGACGCTTAGGTGATGCATATTTTTTGTCGATGCTTTCAGCCAATGCATATCCCAAATCTTCCCATCGTCCTCGCCATACTCCCATGATTTGTGCACGAAGGGAAGCAAAGTTGTCAGGGGTAGCCACCGGGCTGTGCGCACCACAGGCTTCACAAGCAATACAAACTGCAGCCAAGCTGGCCTCGCTGTTGATGACCGATAAAGGTATTGACAATGCCACAATCTCCAATAGATACTGAGCGAGCCAGTACTCGCGAGGGAGCGCCTCCGCGGTCGGGGTGGGACAGTAGGCCGAGAAAGCTGTTCTAACGACATACTAAAGACCAAGGATGAGCATGCCTACGAGGTCATTCCCACCTCAGCTGTTTGGTTGTAAACGTCGAAATTGAGCACATTGAGAATGGTCGCCTCTGCTGTGTATATCTTTTCAGGGGGCAGCATATAGCCGGAGAGGTGGGCCAAGAAGTCTCTAACTGCAACACCTACGGGAAAGGGACACGTACTCATACAGCATATAAGATAACACAGACTCATGTTGCATAGAAGGTACACTCACCCTTTTCCAGCGTATCTTTACCATCAAAGGTGTCCGCTGTTTTGAGTGCAATACAAAGGGCTGCCACCATAACCTGAAATACAACATATCCCAAGCAAAAGCACCGATCCGAAGGGCACTACCTGCTGGAGCTCTGCCCCACTGAGGAGAAGAGTTGCTCGGGAGGAGTAGTAACGTGTTTGACTGGCGAGCTTGGCCCCGTACCGGTCGGCTATCGCTATAGCTGTGAACACAACGGCATCATCGACCTAATAGCCAACAGCACGTAGAGCTATCGCTGAGAATGGCTTCTTGCATTGAGGACATCAAGTGACTCGGACATCCACATTATGATAGCCTGCCTGTCCGACAGTGACATGTTAATGTCCTCAGGTGTCATTCTTTGCAGGGGTCTTCCTGAGATTGGAACCACCATTTCATGACAGGTGCGATGCTGCCGCCCAGTGGGCAGTGCCCACCCGCGCCGTCTTTCATAATTTTCGCGACCAAGGGTGCTGCAGTACTCCTGGTGCTCAAACCCAAATCTCTCGGATCCGGTCCACCGTTCAAGCGTGCCAGCGCGGAGGTGAGTCCCTACGAACAGGACGCTCCAACGACCACAAGTTAGCTACCCACATCATAAGCTGCCTTCCTGTTGGCCGGGGAGCGACAGCCGCCGCCCCTTTTGGCCGGATGCCGAGCCCCTTGGCCTCTGGTGGACTGGTGGTCCAGCCTCAGTGATCCCCGGCTGTCCATTGTACTAGCGCTACTCATAATCCTACTAAGTCTACGGCAACCAGGGCGCTTAGGGCCCGGGGAGGAAGGCAAAAGCATTCTGATGGTAACACAAGCAGACTATTCCAAACAGCAATACCTTCTGTACTCGACTGGCTCCAGAACCACCCCGACGAGACGAAGCTGTGAACGCAACAATAACAGTGCGATGCAAGACCAGTGCATACAGCAGCACAGCGTGTCAAACACAGTTTGTTGGCAGAGCACCCAGTTGCTTCTTTCGGCGTTTTTTTGGCTTTCTGTGAAGAAACAACGCGGATATCTTGGAATTTCCCATGGAGGCAGTGACAGGGGTCCTTCACCGCACCGTTCGGCTGCCCTCGGCCCGGTAGAGACTCGCGAAGCTGGTCCTTGCGAATATGCTGACCGCAGCCCTTTGGGGTTCGCCAATCCGCGTAGGCACCTGCAGTGGGTGACCTCACCAAGTACGATGACGGTGCTGATAGTTATTAATATTCAAATAGATATCAGAAACCGGAAACTCGGTTATCGATATCTCAGTGAAACCCAGCGAGGCTTGATACACTCGACTAAGCACATCAAAAGGGAAGGTCCGGCCGCGGCAGTTTAGTCGCCCCTGATGCTCTGGTGGCTCTCGTGAGCATTGCTCATTGAGCAAGCATACGCTATCGCCATTTTCCTTCGTTTCATTTTAGCAATGGAGGAGTTGCGGCAGTTCTGGCCCAGAACTTCTGGGAAGTCAGCTGCTAGCCTGTTGAACCGGAACAGCTGAAGACCATTACCATCAAAGACTTCCAACACTGCTTCGTCCTTCACCATGCGCCGGAAGTAACTACCGGGAAATTTCTCTTGCACAAGTCGATGTCGTCGCCGTGGTCGATGCCTCGGTCCCAGATAGCAAACGAAAAAATACCACAGGCAACGTAGAGGTACTTGAAACAGTTTAGAACTCTCGCAGTCGTGCGGACTATCTGATAGAGCCGGGGCATCTCTAGCT
The DNA here is from genome assembly GCA_013115145.1 of Perkinsus chesapeaki. Lineage (NCBI taxonomy): Eukaryota > Perkinsozoa > Perkinsida > Perkinsidae > Perkinsus > Perkinsus chesapeaki. Next base: position 26,188 of record JAAPAO010000450.1, read on the forward strand.
CACGGACACGCTTCCTCGGTCCACGTCGATCTTTAAAACACATAGTTCCTGTATGGGGTTAGGTGGCCAGACGATGGAGAGCTCACGGTCTCCTCGCGACTGTCTTGGACGGGTGCGCACGATGCCTATAAACGTGAATGAGGCTGACTCAGGCGGCCTCCTGGATGCGGCGTTAATGCCATGGGCGGAGCAATTGATGGCTGGATCCAAAACCACATCAAAATTTTTCAAGCTCTTTGAATTCAAAACCACAGGTGGCGAAGGCTACCTCAGCCAGGCAGGCCACGTCCACATGCTGCCGTCCTGGCCTGCCGGGATTACAATTACTCGGCTCTACCACCTACCAGGCGTTATCCCCTTCAAAGGAGAAAGTCTCAAGTTGATAGAATATTTACATGAACTCAAGTCTAACTTTTCTGCGAGATGTCCCTGACTAAAAAAAACTACGAATCATCAGCCGCACAGAAAGGCCAACACTGTATAATCGGTTCTAGTAAGTTATTTTGTTGAAAAAGCAAAGTAGATCCGTAAGGCTCGGTAGCTCCTCGAACGAGCGAAAAGAGTTAAAGGACCAACGAGGAGATCTTCAAAAGCTATCTAAGCCACTTCTTGATGACGTTGCGTATCCTCTCGGAGACGGTCCTGATCGCGCACAAGAAAATCTCAATGCCCGCTAAGGATGGCAGCAACCTTACTCGTCGTACACATCGCACCAGTAGCAATGTGGTGCACCTCGCACCTGTATTGAATACAACATCGTTTGCTTAACCTGCTCTTACCAGCTCCACTTCAGGCCCTTCTCCTTCTTTAGAGATGGATGATGGATACCATGGATCAGCATCGCCATTAATCGATAATATGTTACTTGTACTGCGGAAATCGTCAACATATTTCCTGAGCTCTTCGACTCCTTTGAGTATCTTAAAAATAGTGAGCAAGATTGAATTCATGCTACGGACATCTGCTTTGGATATTCCAAAGCCTTCTTGACATAACCAGGTCAGATAGTCGACCCATGTGTTTCCGATCCGCGTAAAGAAGGGGCACGCTGCAGAATCGCAGGTTGAAAGTAGCCCTCTACTGGAACAGCTATGAAAATCAGACATCCTATATTCGCCAGGATTCTTCTCGTCTTTCAACCTGAGTGCAAGGACTAAGGACAATTTTAATATCAAGGCCGACTCAGCAAGCAAGACTTTTAATCCTGCGGCTAAGTCTCTTCTCGGTTTACTGGCCTTGTAAATTGTAGCCAGCATATCCAATGGAGTTGCTCTGAATGGAACCTTGTTAATGAACGACAATATCTCGACTTACCCCCCTTCCGTAAACTTCTTGCAGATCTTCTGGATGTTGCAATATTCTTCCTCACATAGCGGGTCATTGCTTTGTAAGTCTATACCAGTGAGTACACCATTGAAAGTACTAAGCCAGGAAAAAATTTCTTATAAACCGCTCGTAAGTTAACAACTTGAAGTGAGCCCGGGAGCTCACAGAACTGACTGGACTTCGCGAGTCTCCAAGTCCATTTCATGTATGTCAAGTGTCTTCTCGAGCTGTCGACGTCCTTCCGGTGACCCTAACTTCTTGCCAATAGCCGAGTGCGCATCCTCCAACTGCAGGAAACTGTAGGCTTTTAAAAGTGGTGTGCTCTCACCGCTGTGAGACACTGACGGCTCCCTCCCAGGGCAGGATTAGAGAAATCCTTCGCCACGACCTCGGTATACCTTACAAAATATTACGATGGAATTACCAGTGCAAAGCAGAGTACAACGACGTCAATGGAAATGAAACTTGACAGAGGGTATGAAAGATATGCTCAAAACAACATGTTCGTCCTCAGGCATCTCTAGTTGGAACTTCAGTGGAGCGGAGGACACGATTGCGCCATCAAAGACATCTTGGTAATACTTCCGAGCCAATGCTGCGATCGTCTGACATAAGAAGCATCCAATGTATATGCATGAGACTTTTATAATGAGAGGGTGTCGGCTACTCCTCCGTTGCTGCATCCAAAGAGGATTATTCTTATTCCAGGCAAACGTGATTTGATATTCTGACCCACGAGGGCCACATCTTGAACCGACTGAGGCACTGTGAAAAACTTCCTCAGCGTTTCCACTGAGAACTCCTTTGTAGGCAAGCTCTCACCGGTATACCTGCGGGCAACAGCGGAAGGCTCAAAAACACCTAATCGGCCGCTGGACGAAGAAAGAATACCTTTGCTCGACAATAGCGATGCTTGCATTTATGCCCTTCGCAGTTCGTTGTATGTCATTCAAGGGACGTTCGAGCGGGGTCAAAGAATTAACCCCTAGGAGCAATACCTGAGACAATTGTAGTGGACTGGACGAATGAAGCTCCACTCAAGCTCCAGGTTCATATCGAACGTTCACTGCGAATAGACTTGGTATGGCTTACGGGCTTCTTTGCATCATAGAAGTCATCTTTCCTCACGGTGCGCAGAAGAAAAGTACCTCCTTTTTTACCTAGAATACCACCCATAAAATAGGTCCCATATACTCTGTACTATACAAACACTAATTGGAAGTGTATAGTGCGAGCCACACCAGCTGTGACTCTGAGTCACAGCCTGTGAGGTCTAGCAGACTGCTAATAAAAACAACTCAATAGACATCCGTTCAACTGTCAGACGGAGGATTAATGGGCTAGCAATTATGCCGTAACTTTTGAGTGGTCCACCGGACATTCCACGGTTTCCCAATACCAGCCACTTCGCAAGCGTTGCGGGTATCTCTCTGATGGATATCTGAACAAACACAAGCAGCTACGAATGACAGGCAAACCCAAGCTCTGCTATTCACATGTAAAGTGGGCATATAAGCATATAATATAAGCTGTATCATTCACAGTCAACGACGACACTCCGTTCGAAATACAGGGTGCTTATTTTCGAAGGGCCAGTCCATTGTAGCTTTCTATTGCGAGAGGATTAGGCGGGGGGCTCAAACCATTCGAAAGCTCTCATTCTTGCTCATATTGTCAGAGGTCGGTTAGAGCATTTACCACACATTTCTGTGTGAACAGTGCCATGGAAGGAAACGCCACGAAACAGGTGGCAGAGCTGAAGGTGCTCAAAGCGGCTCGGTGTACTTGGGATGGCCCTTCTCGAATTGGCACCCTTTACGAGAGGAGAATGCCTGGCCGATGCCCATCATTACCCATCGAATGGCCAGGTCTGATTTTGATGAGCCAATGAAGCCGAAAAAGAGTAAAGCAGGATCTGTAGACGCATCCACACTTCTTTAAACACTAACACACATAGCGAGACCAAGATGGACAACCACACAAGCCACTAGCAAACGCCACGGAAAGCGTCGATCTCGCCATTTAATGCTACTCAAATGACGTCGTGGAGTTGGTGTGATTTATGGAGCACCGCTCCGTAAACAAGAAACCCTGCGAGTCGAACCCTGGAAAATGCAAACAGCGGGCCGGGCCCGAGTCAATAATATTGGATGTATAGGCGGTGAGCAAAAAACTTCCGAGAGCCTACG